>JABFPN010003026.1:0-19584 GCA_022817305.1 Leptoteleia sp. ZL-2020
GGGGGGAAGGGGGGAAAGTAGGGGGGAGGGAGATAGCACGCCGTAAATCTTCGCGGGAGAAGAAATTTGCCGGCGAGTAAATCATAGCGCGCCGGGTTCCGCAGCCTAGATTGTGCATATAATCATCGCCGCGATTAGTTCAGGTGCGCGTTCGAGCGGCACGTAATTTGTACCGCGTTGTCGAACTTTATTTATTGGACTGCACGGCAAACAATGCATTAAGTCATAAGCGAGCCTATCTTCAAGTTGTTTTGCACGATTACAGGTTTCGCGAACGGAAGGACGAGCTAACCTCAAAATCCAAATCGAGAAATCCTAACGATCCGCGTGCACGCGCAAAACCTTTCTGATCCTGCTGAATAAATCCGTTAGCCACGTAATGAGATAACGTTTTTCGAACTTCATATTAAATTAACCGTCCGGATTTATTGTCGATACCGGCCGGGAATGTAAATGGCGCGATAATCTTAAACGACAAATTTCGCCCAGCTCGAGCATGGTTTATGGACTTACATAGGTTCTTGTTTAATTTTTAAAAAGTGCGAACGTAGCGCCACCAAATCGGAATTAAATGTAGCCAACAATTAAAAGCTAAATAAGTTTCAATCTATTTAGGTTTTGATAGTATGAATAAAATTTAAGGCGTGTTCCAAAATTTACTGCGTTAGTGAGACAAACCTATAAACATTAATAAGCTAAAAGAAGATGCACGATACTGTCTATGAGTTTTGGAACGTGGCCTATACATAGCGCCACCAAACGCGATTAAATGTAGCCAAAAATTAAAAGCCAAATAAGTTTCAATCTATTCAGGTTTTGATACTATGAATTAAATTTAAGGTGCGTTCCAAAATTGATTGCTAGTACTGCGTTAGTGAGACAAACGTATAAACATTAATAAGCTAGAAGAAGATGCTCGATACTGTCCATAAATCTTGAAACGTGGTTCATATATTTGATTGGTGGTCTATAAAAAGGTAAATATATCGGGTGGGCTAAGTCATTCTTTTGACGATTGCAGCGCCATCACAATTTGTACAACGAACTACGATACGTACAATTTTCAATCTAAGAAATTTAGCGAAATCCACAGACCCCGAGTTCGAGTGTTTGAAATTGAAATTAACTTCGCATCTGTTGAAATCGCGGACGTTGGCCCCCGTTAATTTTGAGGTTAGATTTGCTTCGGGTAATGAGAATGGGTGCGATTCCGCGAGATTGCATCACGGGTCTGATGCCGCGGACATTAATAATTACAAATTCCAATCGCGCGGCGCATTTGTAGCGGTATGGAAACGAACTAATTGAGAGCGTGCAAAAATGGCGGGAACGCGTTTCGCGGCATTTACCGCGAAAGAAAAAGTCCCCCGGTCACTGACATTCGCTCGCCCGCGATCCGATCACTTGTAATCGCGCCACACTGCCTCCTATTTAAGGCCGCATTAAGATACACCTCGCATAAATCAAATCAAATGCAATCGAACGTGTTTGTTTTGGTGCTCAAGGTGCAGGCGATTGAGGGGGGGGGGGAACTAATGCCACTTTCTTTTAAAGCGTACAAATGTATCGATATAAATAATGTTTGTTCGTCCCTAAGAGGTTGAAAATTGTTGGTGAACCTTATTTAGAATTTTGTACTCGTTGTGGGAATTATTTTTAAAGAAAAATTCATAAATATTGAACGTGATAGATTTTCGTTTGATTAAAATGAAATGTTACTCGATGGCCTACTCGGAATAAACATAACCTCCTTAATTTTTTAAATTATGTTTTACGTATTGCAAATCATCCCAGAAAGCTATCGTTTGGAAATAGATTTGAACCTAATAGTTGATGGTACCATTTCCAAAAGCTAGCTTTCTCAGGAGAGTTGCAAAAACCTAACCTTAAAAATTTGCAATATGAACAAAGTTCCTTTGTTGGTAAAACAGAGTGATTAAATTATTTAATTCGATACAACCTTAAAATCTTAGACCTTAAAATCAGGTTTCATTTTTTTCAGTTCATAATGTTTAACAAACATTTTAATAATTTTGTGTACGTTAGAATTACTTCTTACTATGAAATTTATATCTGCATTGTTATACAGTAAATATTTTTTTACTTATTGCACCTAATTACATTTGTGGTAAGTAAATTTTAAATATTTATTCCATTTTAATAAATTTTATTAAATTCCCAAAAGGTAAATTCTTAATTGGAATAACATTAGCTGTAACTGCCTGTGAATATTATTCTATTTGCCGGGAAGCAATTATTGCTTTTATTGCTTTTTGTGCTGTGGTCGGTTAGTACTTGCTAATTATTCTCATTAATTGTTTTAAATGTAATAACGATGCATTTGAACAAAGTGTGTGAACAAATATTGTACAAATATCTCACAGTGTCGGTAAAAAAGAAACATTAAATGAAGCCAAGTATGGAAAATCATTAGGATTCACTATAATAATGATGTTTTGAAGTGTAAGAAGATAAAAGTCGAAGCGAAACAAAAAAAGATTACATTATGCACCCAACGTGGAATCGTCTATTACACCATATGCTGTTGAAATATGTTTTTATAACAAATTTATACTTTGAAAATTTACATTTGTTTTTGTTGCCTTGAAGAAAGTTTTGTGTTATTGCTTATTTACTCAACATTGCTTAAAATTTACTTAATTTGTTTCAATGTTTTGCAGACTTTATTTTGTAGTGTCAATAAACTTGTAAAGCACTGCAGATAAATAAACCAAAACACTTGTTATTGCACACAATGTTTATTTATAAACATATATTTATATTGATATCATGGAAGGAAGGAAAGTTAATACAATTCTTGTAATTTTAATTTAAAATGATTTTTATAATGATAATCAAAGAGGAAATTACTTAAATATTCTACATCGCTGTTGAATATAAAAATTCAGGAAGGAAGACGTGATCTCTTCACTCGTTTCTTAACAAAAACATCAGTTGTTTTCCCAACGGGTGATGCTGTCGCGTATTTTTGTTCCTTCAGGAAGTGTCGTGCGTTATAAGTCACGACTTGACATTGTCCCAATTGATAGAAATCTCGCGTTGTGAAAGTCCCTATCTGTTAGAAATCCCAAATTCGTCGTGCAATTTTTCTCATTACCAGTGCCAAGGGACTTTGGGAATTCGCCAACAAGACTTTCTCGAGGTAGCTCTTCTAATTGAGTGGAATTTCCTTTCAATTATCGCAAAATCAAAGATATTAAAATGCACCTTTAATCAGGCTTGCAATTTTTTGAATTCTTATGCTGGAACTTCTAAAATGTTCTGAATTCATTTACAGACCAATGTCTTTGAGGAATTGTTCAGGATACTTTGAATCTTGAAGTTTAGAATATCACTTTCCAAGTAGCTAAAAAGGTGTGAATTATTAATCTTTATATTTATATTAACCAAAGTGGCAGCTGAATATTGTAAAGTGTTGGCCACATTCTCTAATGTTTTCGCCATATTTTTCAAGGTTCTAGCCATTTTTCAAGGTGTTGACCACATTTTCCAAAGCATTGGTCATATTCTTCAAAGCAGTGGGTAGATTTTTCAAATGTGTTGATCATATTTTTCAAATTGTTACCCAAATTTTCCAAAGTGTTGGCCACATTTGCCCCACAGTGTTTGCCACATGCGACTTAATTGCAACTTTTATTAATAATTATCTTTTCAGGAAATCTCTTCGAGGACCATTCAATTGTTGAAATAATAGCGGGAAATGCTAAGGACGGATATGAATGAATGCGCTCGTAGGTGCAAACTCACGCAATTAAGGAAACGACAGCTTCTGATCCTTGCACAATGCATATTGAAAACTACTCGCACAACCTTCTGCGCGATTGTATGTAAAAGTAATCCGTTTCACAAGGTGTACGATTACCTTGGTATTGCGTAGCATTTGCGTTCAAACGCCTTTAATTTATACGCACGATTAAATGAATTCTTCGCGGTGAAAGCAGCGGAGTGCCTAAGTTAATGGACGGGACGAGCAAAGATCGGCGATCATTGAAAGTGAATTACTTAACGCGCATCGACGTTGAGTTACTCATCGCGTTTGTTATATCTCAAAGCTTATCCGAGTTGAATCAACATATGGTCGGTGCCGCGATAATTGTTATACGCACAGACAATATCAGGCGCACTTGACTCGAGTACTCGAGAAGGTTATGCATACATAAGAGGACTAAAAATTCTTTTGGAATTAAAAAGATGATACTCGAAAGGTTGCCAGATGATAAGGAAGCACATATGGATTTATTTTAATATTTTGAAGTTGTATGAAAAGCTGAAGTAATAAATAGTGTAATTAATTTACACTACAAAAGAAAATTACTTAAAATTTGTCAAATTGCGAAACTTTTTAAGTGGATTTGCATCAAATTTTATTCTTCGAGGAAGTTAGACAGTTATGAGGAGTTCTATATATTTTGGAGATACATAAAACTGAAGTGATATATGGTATTGATTTTTCACCACAAGTGGTAGTCGCCTAAACTTCGTCGAGTTGCGAAATTTGTTAAACGAATTTGCATCAATTTCTGTACTTCGAGCAAGTTAAAGAAAATGAGGATATCTTATATAATTTGGAGACACATAAAACTGATTGAATAAATAATGACATCGATTTTCATCTCAAATGGAATTAACCTAAAATTTAACACATCGTAAAGCTACTCTATTGGATTCCCATTAATTATCACCACTAATATTATTGTAAATAAAGGATTTCAGTAAATCCTCTTCAATACCAATTCTTAACTTTCGAACAATGACGATAATTTCTCAAGGAATTAGTTATAAATATTCCATTAAGAATAAATAAGTTTATAATTATAAAAGTAACGCACATGAAATTATTATAATAGATTTTACTGAATTACTTTCACCGTTTCCATAAAATAATATACCATTCAGAAGTGAAAATTGTTTAAGTTCATTCGCACAAATGGCACAATAAGTAAGGTTTCTAATTAAAGATCCGCGCGTGTGTGCGTGAATGAGAAGTCTTTAAAGCCGGTTGGAAGTAAGTGTTGAAAAACTTCGAGGTCGAAATTGATGATTTACCACTCAATAAGGGGAAATGAAATATCAAATGTGCCTGCGGAGAAGTCATTCTTCGTGTCCGAGTGAAATTTAACGCTGCAATTTGTGTCTTCGGAACGAGACAAGATGAGAACAAACGAAGCCTTACCAGACGGGTCAATGAAACGCGAGAAGCGGATGGCGAGGAGAAGAATAAGAAAAAGAAAAAAGAAAGAAAAAAAATAAGAAACCTAGCCGCGGAAGTAAATTACGTCGTGAACTGAGCGACACACTTTGTCTACTCGAAACCTGTCGAACTCTCATCCTGTATTCGCTTCCTATTAAGTTAATAATCGACGCGGAATAGTAATGCGAAATGCCGTTGTAACTCAATCTTTGTTCTAGGCCAAAGAATGTAAGATATTAAATGACGTATTATTCGATGTGACGTTTATGCGCGATTCTTTGCGCGCGCAATTATGTTACCCGCATTCGCGGACGACATCATCGTAAACGCCAGATTCGATGCGTTTTGTGGGATATTAAACGGGATCGCTGGAAATTGGAATGATTTTTAAAATGGAAGAAAAAGGTGCCACCTGTTCCAGGTGTTCATAAATTTCAATCTGAGTTGTTTAGTGTGATCGTTTTTGCGCGCGACATAGTCGCATAAATTTCAAGAATGTAGGTCCTTTCTTGTTGATCCCTTGTGAGAACTGGAAGCGGTACCGGAAAGAGGAGAAGAAAAATGACGCTCGGGAGAAAGCAAAGCGTCACCGCGGAAGGATTATCCCCGAGAAGACAATTGGCAGAAAAGGTGTAATGCTGTTAAATGGAATTACGGGGACGAGGAAAAAGAGCTCGGAAAACATTTGCGTAGATTAAATCGAATGGGTATTGGAACGGAACTTGCAATTTACGTGTAAGGTGATGAGAAAACATATTGCCCACAATAAACGTCCCAAACAAGAGGAGTGGTTCTAAACTCGTAGTTATGTTCCCATACCGCGGTTGATTCTATCTTTTTCTATTACATAATTGCATCGAGGGAACGAAGATAAGGATCGTGGCATAGGTGGCGCCTTGTACCGCTTATAATTGTTTATTACAAACCGAAATTGCGAGACTGTTCAAGGTAAAAATAATTTCTACGAACATGCTTCCACTAAATATCCCGCAATGTATCGGAGTTTAACTGGTATAATTATGATGAAAATACTCATCGCAATTATAAGTTTTATAAAATGGAAAATATGAAAAGAATATCTTAAATCATCAAAAAGTTTCAATTTTTGAACGAATGGAAACTTTAGAAAATTGTTTCAATATGGTCATAATTCTACTTCCGGTCTATTCAGGGTTAACGCGGACGTCAATTTTGGCGGGAAAACGAGCGATTTCAAAATGTTGTCGTTGCCTATCAACCGAACCAGCACATTTTTTGCGCGAGCGATGTAGAAATTCAGTACAATACGGATCTCCCCGTAGCATGCGGAGGACGCATTATTGGCATTATCGCATGTGTCGCTCATCCGGTTGGTAATAAAAAAACAAAGTCGCGCAAACCGGTGTTACGGACAAATCCTAACATGGCTATGTAGTACGATGGCGTATATATGCGATATTATGAGCATTACTGGTCTTTCGTGGCCAATTAAAGGAGACATCCGTGACGATAGGTCACGTCTTTGCGGGACCACTGATACCGAAAATGCTCCGCGATAAAGTAACATAAGCGAAATGCTTGGCGCTAACGGAATGCCGTGGTGCCACGTCAAACCAGTTATTCGTTTCTCTTGATTAATTATTATTTATCCGGCCGACAATTAATAACTACACTATCGCTTAATTTGCATTAACTTTGAAAGGCAACGCCAATTCCCCAGTCGTATTCCACACTTGACCGTGAGTTTTGTTTATAGATGGCCCCACCTGTCTTGTGCCGTTTACATTTCTACTCGCCGCGATAGCTTATCAACAAGTTACACCAATTTCCCATTTTTTACATTCATTCCTCATGATCACTCGCAATGGCGAACGGGGTAACGTTGAAAACAAGATGTTCATTAATTCAACGACACTTAATTTTGGCGGGAAAAATTTGATACCGATAAGACGTCTTAATAATCAACGAGGAAAAAAAAATTTAGTCGGTCAAGCGGATTCAATTAGTTTAACGGGTCTTAATGCGACGTTTAGAAGACGATGTTACATTTTAAATACCATCTTCGTTTTTTTTTCAATAATTAATCAATATTTATAACTTGGCTCGTCGGCACGCTACCGCGACATACTCGATCGCACGATACAGTCCGCGACGTCGCCTTCATTATGTATCTCGTATTGTCACGACGAGAGCGCACAATACGCGGGGTCCTTTTATTTGTACGACACGACAAGGACAAGCCGGAAGTAAATCAGCGCGGATGATAAAACCGCACGCCTCCATTATGCCGTTATTGAAATAATTATAGTTGCGCTTTTAATTTGATAATCACGGGATTGCAATTTTAACTACGTCACACAGATGATATATTTATTAGAAGTTGTCCGCGTAAGCGTGGTATTAAAAAGGCTTAAATTAATTACACTCCCTGTCATTTTTCTCGTTATTTTATTGTCATGTACCAGATCGCAGTTGAGATGACGTTAAAAGAAAGTTGACAAAGGTTCAAGTAGGGTAGAGAAAAGAAGTTCTAGATCGCCGAGCTAGTTACTTTAATTAATTCAACGCCGCGAAAAGAATCGCGGTGGAAAAAAATACAAATATCCAGGGCCTCTAAAGCGGAATGGCCAATTATGTTCGCCGGAATCTTAGAGATAACTTCAAACCGAACCGAACGTTAATGGCGACTTCTGAATATAACTTTCTTTTATATTCAAATAATCCTCGCGGCTTATTTTAAATAATATAAATTGCAACTAACGCAACATTTTCACCGTACCTATACCGTGAAAGTAGTTAATTTTAATTTATCACGAAGTCGGCCGATTGTTGGCAAATACGGTCCGAAGTTAGCCGTTTTAATTAACCTAAAATCTCGTGCTTAGTTTTATTAAAACGCGATGATATCTTTTGATAGAAACGTCAATTGTTTCTTCCAGACCGTAAAGTTCGAGATCAGATACGACGATTTGCCATCTAATAACGCGCCATTTTTACGTCCTGAAGTTGGCTCGGGAGCGAAGGGAACCTTTTCCCGCGTTTTCTACCCACGGGATACCGCGGTATATTCAACTGTCACTGTCATAATTATTCCCCGAGCCAATCCGCGCCATCGGAAACTCGTTTCCTTTGGAAAGCGAAAATGCATTTTTCGTCATTATCGATGTTTAAATAACACCTCGTTAATGCGAGCGGCTACTTAAAACGACCGATAACACAGGCAAATAAAAGGTTTACTTAGTACAATGGAACATATATGGATATGTTTTTTTTAATTCGTATACGGCCACATATATGGTTGATATATGGTAATAATTGATTTCAATATAAGGAAATTATTGAAATCATTCATGGATAGAATATTATATCAATTATTGCCATATATGGATTAAAAAAAAACAATCTATTGAAATCAATTATTGTCATATTTCAATCATATATGGCCTATGTGAATTAAGAAAAAACACTTCCATATATGATTGATAATGGTAATAAAATTGCACTTGGATTTCTATTTATATTAAATAGAATCTATTTGTCATAAATAGAATTATTCTTAATTTAAGAATTTTTACAAATATTATATAGAAAATCTATTAATCACAAGAAGATTCTATTATTCTTAAATAGACAGTTTCGTGAGTGTGGCCATATATGGCCGATGTGTGGCAATAATTGATTTCAATATAAGGAAATTATTGAAAGCATATATATAGTTACAATATTATATCAATTATTGCCATATATAGCCATATATAGATTAGAAAAAAACATACCTCCATCTATGAATTTTTTATTTTCTTATATGACGTTGTTAAAACATATACGGACCATATGCGTTTCATATTAACTAGAGTTATTGCTATATATCCACCATATATGTTTCATATATACTAGAATTATTACTATATATCGACGATATATGGCCATATATAAATTAAGAAAAAACATACATGTTCATATATGAATTTATTATTTTATATGAAATTGTTAAAACATGGACCATATATGTTTCACATATACTAGAGTTATTGTTATGTATCTACCATATATGGCCATATATGGATTAAGAAAAAACATGTCCATATATGAATTTATTTTTTATATGTATTATTAAAACATATATGGACCATATATGTTTCATTTTTACCAGGGTTGCGAGCCGATGAGGATAATAATTTATGAAACAAACGAGGTAGAGAGGGGGGGGCATAGCGATTTGCGGGGTCCACATCAGTGGCATTTAAAGCGCGGTAAATTATATCGCGAAACGCGTACCCGTCCGTCGTCGGGGTCCTGGATTTACGAGTGATTAAAGCGCCATCATAATGGGGCCTTTCACGATAATTATTACGTGCGTTAATACGCAGAAATGAGTGCGCGCGCGCCTGTGGGAGCATACGGACCGCGCGCGCGCGCGCTTGTCCGGTATAATGAGATGCATGTCGCTGACATAAGACTTTCACCCCCGAGGGCTCTTTGCCGCGCTTATCGGGTCACTATACAACGCCGGTTACGCGATACATTTGCTTAGTCGACACTCGCGTTGTACTGCACGTCTACGGAGCCAGATGTTAAATGGCCGCGTGAGGGGGAAAAAATGTACATTTGGTGAAATTTATTGGTAGTCGCTACTATATTTGATAATAACGCGGGGATACGTGCCCGTTTGTGGTATTCCTTAGAATTAGAATTTTAATAGAATATTAGAAAAAGAAGGGACCGAGGAATGGAACTCGTTACCTCGCAGTCACGGGTCGCGCCCTTTACCCCTACTCTACGTCGCAGCTTAGAGATATAGCTTTTACTCAAAGACTAAGAGAACTAACGAAACTAACGGAACTAATGCAACATAGGTTTTAACTTTACTAACATCCGAGAGAAACATTTCGACCGCACAATTCTATTCCTTAATAATTATTTTCCTATAATTTTGTTTAAAATTTTATTTATATATCTTAAAAAAGTATGAAGTTGGTGGAAAATTTATGAGAGAAAGATAACCTTAGTAAAATGAAATATATATTGTCGATATTTATGTTCACAATTTTATATAAGAAATAAAGAATTCATATATGGACATATATGTTATTTTTTTAATATGTATACAGCCATTCATGGTCGATATGTGGCAATAATTGATATCATATTCTAGCCAGAGGAGAAGGTCGTTTGGTATCGGATGGCGCTTGTTTACGGCGTGTGCCACCCGTGGCAGCACCTGTCTTGCGCTTCATCACCTTTCTCGCCTTGATAAAGATGTCTAGCACAAGATTGGTGCTGCCACTGGTGGCATATTTTGTAAACAGGTACTGTTCGATATACAACGACCTTTCCCTATATGATTTCAATAATTTCCTTATATTGCAGTTCATTTAACTGAGTATAGCGATAATTATGCAACAGGAGAATTGTGACAATTTTGCGAAAGGGGAATTGCGATAATTTTGCGAAAGTTAGATATAAAATACATAAATAAATGAGATTCTTGATTTAGATTAGATTTCCTAATTATGAATTGCCGAATGAAAAGTACTTTTAAAATTAATAATAAGAAATAAATTTACTTCTCTTGCATTATTTATTTATTTCTTATATAAACTAATTAATTAATTAATAAGAAACCTAAATTTAGTAAAGAATGGTTACTTATAAAATTTTTATAGAAGCATTATTTATACTGAATTATTATTAAGAACAAATTTATGAAGGTAGATGGAGATGTCACTTATGACACACGTACAAAACTGACAAAGATAGCAAACGAGATAAGTAAAATCTCCAATAAATATACCCTTGGAGTGAGCTTTTCATATTAAAGAAAAATTAAAATAAAAAATATATTCCATGAAATGGACCTTTTTCGCGAGCTTTTCGTTACGCGCGGACTTGTTACGTCAGAGGTAATTGTCGGGGGGAAAAAATAATTAATTTGAAATTATTCAGCGTGGATGCCTAAAGGTCAATTGATTCGGTCGGGAAAAAATGGAACACGCAGAACCACTTTCTAAACTCTAGACATTCTTTTCTAAAACTCGCGGTCCGTATTCTTGAATTTTCTAGGGAGTTTTGACATTTTTCCGCCTATTGAATGTCAAGATCTGCAATTTCAGATAGTTCACGACAACTAGGTTAGAAATGTAGTTTGATTATTCCAAATTGCTGGAACCTTTATAAATTGCAATAACCTTCGATGTAGCGCGGTGACATTTTATTGCAAATTTATCAATATATTTCAATATAAGCGTTTTTTTAAGGTTATGTTTTATTACGTAAAACTCAATTATATTCGATGGAAGAGTAAAAATTTCATCGAATGAAGAAACAATTGATAAAGTTCTGATGTATTAAGAATTATACAATTTGTAAGAATTGCATGAAAGAAAAATATTTTTAAATTAATTTTTTAATTTGTTTCTATTTCGTATATGTAACACTGTTCAATAAAATAATATATATTATTAGTGTATTTGTAAGGGAGGGATAATGACCTTATACCAAAACAATGTGGTTCTTTCAAATTCATTATCGAAATTAAAATATATTTTGAAATAATATTTAATAAACAAATTAATTTTTACTGTATTTAACGATTCTACAATATACTGTAATATTATGAATATTGTGTTAATAATACTACATTACATAAAAAACAATACAAATAATATATTTATGTTTAATAAATATACTTTCAGGATCATTTTATTTATTGTTTCTAAGCAATTTTGATGGCATCTAGAAAGTTGCAACTAATTCAATGCAGATTTTTTGTACAGATAAACGCTCTAATTATTTTGAAGATCATGCCTTAACATTAAATTACAAACAAATTTTATACGACATAAAAATGTAGGACTTTACTGGATAGATAAAAGTGCAAGTCATGACGCATAACCTGAACAATTTCTACAAATCATTATGAATTTGTACACCATTTGAACGAGACAACTATGGTCATCTAAAATTAAAAATTGTTAGTGCTTTTTTTACTTCGCATTTTTTTGGAATACTATGCAAAACTAATTTATGATACTGAAGAATAAAACGTTTTCAAAATACAAAATTTAAAAAAAATATTTTCTTTTGCCTTTAAATGCATAAAGGGATACTTAAGAAACAAACAAAAATAATAATAAACATTGTTATTGTTTTTATTTTGTTAATTTGCCCTTTCTCATATTGACAAACAATTTTTGTTTATGTTTTTAATAATAAAAACATTTTACTCTTCAGTTCTATAACAAATTTTGCACATTTTTGCAAAAAAATATGACAATTTTGCATCACATTTTTGCATTAAGATTTCCCAAGCACCCGACAACTTTGATTTGGTCAACTAAATTGAACCCGACTAAATAATAGACCTAGCTTACAATTGGCTCCATTCTTTTGTAATGCGAACGCAACCACTCGTCTTGCCGCGTACAAGAAAAATAAAGCATACTTTACGATAAGTTTAGCGTGCACACTAAAACGTATAATTATGTAAATTAGTCATATTTAGAGGTAACAGCGGACTTGCATCAATTATTTCGTACTAATAATAGAGATTAAATGTAGGACAGACGTCAGTGTTTGACTTTTACCAAGTTTTCCCCCATAAAAACGTCAAAATAACTAGAAAAATGGTTAGAAATGAATCATCCTAAAGTGCAAAAAAGCGCAACATCAATTAAGTGAGCGTTTGAAATAATTTACTTCTATTTCTCAACTTGTTTCAATTCATAATCACGATATGAAAATTTATGATCAAATTAGTGCCAGAGATCGTTACGACACCTCTGATCCACTTTAGTCATTTTGCAGTCGCAATTAATAAAATCAATAAAATGATGGATACCGTTGTACGAAAAAAAGAGAAATAAAGAACGATATCTGAATCTTATGATTAGTATGAAAATTATTGATATCTTGTCTTTGGAATATAACTCCGATCAACGCAGCGGCGATTGAACGATTTATGGACCAAATCGTATTGCTTCATTAATTCGTGCGTTCGTTCTGTGTGAAAATTTGCAATTATGGTAAAAAAAGTGCACCACGATTCTGCAATAATGTGCAAGGGACTGGAAACTTTTCTTCGCTCCGTTAAAAGTGCTTTATTGAAATTATTGAATGCCTGCGTGTCATTATCTGTTCATTTCTGATAAGCAATTTTAAATTTTCCCGCCAATTTTTAAATATTCCCGCCAATTTTCGAACATTGAGGCTAATATTCAAACGTTCCCTCCAAAGTTAAAACAAATTATTTCCACATCAAATTAATTCAAAATTATCTACGTGTGGTAACTTGGTAATAAATTTAAGGCTACGCTTGTGAAAATGAGAAACTATTTTGGCGGGAAATTTGAATTTGCATTCATTACGCGATGCCTTTATGGTTATTAAGAGAGGCGAATAAGTTTCCCCGTTGATTGCGAGTATAAAGTTTCCCCGCTTTCAATTTCACTCGACGCAAAACGCAGAATTGATTGGCAAAAATAAATATAGCCGCGTTACGTCATTCCGCAACAATTTAAACATACAAGATGGCGTAGTGCGAGAGATATATAATTTCGTGACACTGGGTATGCACGTATATAAATAATTATGTATGTATCTGAGACTGCTCACAATCATCTTATCCAATATAATTATGTAATGAAATAAAACGCCGCGGAGCAAAAACCCAGTTGAACTTTACGCGCGGCGTTACGTGCCGGCCCTGCGCAGCCGCGTCCTCCGCGTATGTAACGCGGGGAAAAGATAGCCGTGAGAAAAGAGGATACGTTGACCTGGTGCGGAAAAGCCGAACCCCCTCTGATCTTTTGGTGCGCAACGTACGCGCCGCTCTAGAAACGCGACACCAGCGCCATCTCCGCCTAACAGATTTTTTTTGTTCGACTTAAAAAAATGAATCGGTTAATATTACTGTAGCAAGTAGGAGTCGAACCCCAGAAGGCAATTTACAAACATGATAATAGTAAATTATAAAAGATATGTCAAAATAAAGTATTTATCTCAGTATATATATGATTAATTTTAATAAAATTATAGGAATAAATACATAGTTTTAGCATTTTTCTTATATTATCATAAGTGTGTTCATGAATTGTCTTTTGAAACGCTGAGGAAAAATATGTTTTGATTAAAATAACCAACCTGTAATTAATTATCTTTTTTTGTAATTGTAACAGAGATTGAGGTTAGAATAATCAGAATTATAATTAATCTAACCGTATATTTAATACAAGAAAGATAACCATATTTTTAGTTAATTTTCTTGATTATTATATATTTTTGCATCAATGTATGTTGCATCAAAAGTATTTTCCAAACTAATTTAATTAGTCGCTTACAAGTTGTCCATTGCGCAACTATTTAGCGCCGATTCTTTTGCTTTCTACGGTATTCATTTATTCTCTATGACAATGCAACAATACACTTTTAGATTTAATTTAATTCTAATAATGTAGTGAACGATAAGTTTGCATAGTTAATTTATTATTAATTATTTAAATTTTTAAATATAAACTATTGAGGTTAGATTTAAGAATTTTCCTTTCATGTAACCAATTATTTCCATAAGGTTTATATATACTGTTATATATATGATTATGTTATTTGTTTTTAATTTATGCAAAGTCAATTTGTTTTCTTACCAAATTTAAATATCTTAGATTCCAATGTTGCAAGTAAAATCTCAATGGCGTGTAATATTACATTTGACAAGCTACAGATAAACATATTATAAATAAAAAAAGTAGTCAGTTGAAAATCAATATTGATATTATTAATATATCTTTGAATAAATTAGATTAGATTGTGAAATGTGGTAAATTTCCTTGCATTATTTCTCTCAATACGCCTATGCAAATAATTGTATCTAATGGCAATGGGAGTGACAATGATGTTACCATGTTTATTTTTAACCACGAGAATCAGACTTTTATCAAGATCTTACAATCGCGATATTGCGTCGTTTGAATTTAAAGCGTAAGAACGTTACGGAGCGGTGTAACGGTTTTTAACGGTTTCTAGTATTTGAATTTGAATTCAATAATTTTTTTGAACGACAGTTTGCAATTAGTAATAATTGGATCTAAACTTTAATCTGACCCAACGATCTAACTTATCTGATAAATATTTCAATGTAAAATTAATTATTCACAGTTATTTAAATTTCTTAACGGACTTTATAATGACTAACTCCTTTTAAATTTAGGAAAAAGTAATGAAAATGTATTATTTTATTGTAAAAATAAAATAAATCATTGCAAGATTAAACAAGTCAATTCGTCCCCATATTAATTTTTATATTTATTTTTCTAATATTTGCCTTTTAGTCTATTTTAACGGATGTAAAAAAGGTTGTAACAAAATTGGCGGGTTTTTTTTAAATTATTTCAAAACTAACGGTGAACAAATGTTTCCATTTAATTAGATTAGTATTACAATAAAGAGTTATGCGTACAGTCGCCACAATGAGTCGGCAACCTTTCAACCTTGTAACATATATCCTTTTATATATTTCCACCAATGAGAATCTTCATCGCCATTTACAGACAAATGAGGGATTCTTTCGTTGCGCCAAAACAAGAAACAATCGGCGTGGGACGTTTCAGAGAATCTGGCAGTGTTGATTGCGGTCACTGCGCATGACTTAAGAAGTTCGCGTTAAAATATAAACTCCATGTGACAAACACTATGATAAAAATTGTAGCTAGGTGTTTCATCCATGAATTTAGTCAAAATCCCATAGGTAAATCATACGTGGCAAATACTGTGGCAAATGTGGCATAATTTATGGCTACAGATTCAACTATATGTGGATTGAGGAAGAAAGTATATAAAAAAGGGTTTGATATCAATAATTTAGATTTAAATATTTGAAAATCTATTGCTTATTAAATCCGATAAAAATTCTATTAAAATTTTATGACATTGAGTTATAATATCGTTCAGGGTAAATTCCAATTGAAACTTATTAAAATATAGTGTAAATCCATTGAATAAATAGGACACAATAGGATTATGACTTATTGACCAAATTTGTCACTCTTTGAATAGGAATGAATGATAATATGACTTATTCAATTTACCGGGTGTACCATTATTTCTTCCTATTAGTACAATTAATACATTTACTATTAGGGTTAAATGTATTGTTCATAATATTTCTTACTATTTTAATAGGAATGAATAATCACATGACTTATTAAATCTACAAGGGATAACACTATTTATTCTTATTAGTAAATGTGTAATTTGTACTAATAATATTAAATAGTAATATACTTTGTAAGTGGAATAAGTCAAATAATTATTCATTCCTATTCAAACAGTGACAATTTTGGTCAATAGATATATTGATGTATATTTATTTATTGATTTATATTGACTTCTATTGACTTCTGTTAACTTATATTGACTTATATTGACTTACATTGGTCATACAAATCCTATACTTACGATTCAATATCATTAAATTTTCATTGAATTTTTAATAGGATTTAATAAGTATCAATAGATTTTTTGTTAATCAGATTGACTACACCACGTTAGTTTAAAATTAGTAAAATGATGGGAACATCGAAACTATAGTCTGTAATAAGTTCAAATTGCAGTCCTGCAAATTTATGTAATTAATTGTGTCAATGCCGAAAAGTGTCCCGAGTGATCCAGTTTCGTCAAGGCAAGCGGCCCATATTATACAATTACCTTGCTTTCGTTCGACCGAGGTGCCTCTCCTCGAAAAAGTGAAACGGTCTTCTTGCAATTAAACGGATGCAACGACTCCGCCTTTATTTAGTCCCACGTATCCCGCTCATGTATATGCATAAGCGCGTTTACTTTCTATCAATAAATACGAAACACTGCATTTGTTACTTCTTTTTCGAGACGATGACCCCGTATAGTTCACGAATTTTAACCCTTTGTTTGTTTCTCTCGTTTCACAGTCCTATGCATATTTTTACACTTTTCTGTTTTGTTTACATTTTATTATAATGAGATGGAAGGTCATTTATTTGGAAAGATTTCTGCGACTTTTTGGCAAGTTAAAGCAGTATTTTGATAATGTACAGATAATTATAAGTCATTGTTGAGTCAATTTTGTGTCAATTTTGAGTCAATTTTGAGTCAATTTTGAGTCAATTTTCAGTTAATGTTGAGCCAATTTTGAGTCACTGTTGAGTCATTTTTAAGTCAATATTTAGTCATTTTTTATTTGACGTTCAGTCAATCTTGGTTCCACTTTGATTTAACATTGCATGTAGATCGATTTTACTGACTGTTCGATTTTAAGAATATTTAAACACTAAATTACAGTTGACTCAATTGATTTAACTTTGATATCAACTCTAACATGGTTATTAGCAAACACTGTTGGTTATAAACAACAATTATATTATTAAAAATTGTAATAACTGCATAATTAAATAATACAAATCAAACTCTTTATTTCGGAGATTTTAACGCGTATTAAAATATATTGGTATCAAATTATAAATCTGAAAGGCATATGAAAGTTGTTTGTTTATGTATCATTATGTGATTACAAGTAAATATCTATCATTGAACTTGTCAATATCCAGTTGTAGATATAATTTGTTTCCTATTTTTATTTTTAACATGTATAATTTATTAAATTTACTTATATTTAATTTTATATTCAGAACTTTATTTCAATCTTGTCTAGATTTCAATTTTTTGTGTTATATAATGACATTTGAGATTTCCTATTGAATAATAAAGGAAATGACACTTTTATAATGAGCTCTGTTGATATAAAATTTTAATATGCAGAGAAATTACACAATTTGTACATTAGCCTTAATTATTGAATTTTTAATTAAATAAATAATTTAATTTTGTCTATTAACTTATAATAAAAAGTTGTTGAAAATCCGAATAAAAGTTATGCTTATGAGTATACGTGGTAAACGCTCTAACACATGTGGTAAAATCTGTGGCAATTCACGCCACAGAATTTCCCACAATGGCTGATACTGTGGCATTAAAATTAATTATCAAACGAAATACAACTCTAATAAAATGAATATATGTATTAAGACAAAACATATGTCCATATGTCTCATTTTTACCAGGGACCTAATATATTACTAAATTACATAATACTGAACTTAATTAAATTTAATTCCCAATTATTTACAATTAAAATTTCTAACCTATTTTTTACTCTTATCAACCGATAAGGTACAATTTTATAATACTAAAAATCGTTCGCCAATATTATACGTTAAAAAGCTTTTGCTGCACGTTCGCGAAATTGAAAGCTTTTAATTTTGCAGGAAGGAGCAAATTAGCGTGACCTTTGTCACGTGACCCGGGTCAACGTTTGGCGCGGCCTCGCGTAACCGTTTATGTAAACCGCCTGGCGTTAAGTAACGAAATAAATTACGCCAATCAATCGCTCATTTTTGATTCCCTCACTTTCACAGGTAAATTTGATTTACGATTAAGGAATCCGCAATTCCCAACTTATGTCACTGGCTCAATATTCACCGCGGCAAAAACATAAACTGACGTTGAAGTTATTATAATTACGCCACGCCGCGGAGCACAATTAATAGCTTATTACATAAAATTTCATATCAGTTATCTTAAACGGTACGAACAATTTGTACACGCCCAATAGCGTTACGTACGGAGGATGGTTTCCGTTTGTGTTGGCTTATACGTGCGTCCATTAGGTTGGGATAAAAATTCACTATGGGAACTGGCAACTCGAGTTTAGTTCTTGTTGGGAACCGAAGGTCATTTCTGTTGACACAACAGGAAATGTACTTTACAAGACGAAAGGTCAACGTTTACCAAAACATAAATGACTGCTTTGCAAGACAGGTTCTTTTTTTTTGAGGGTAGGGGGGGTATTAAAAATGGAAATTAATTTAAATTTGAAAATCAATTTAAAATGGACTATGTGGCGACCCCTATGACGACAACATTTGTTAGTATAATTAAATAAAAATTAATTATCATGATATTACTCTTGCTTCGAATTTAATTTGCGAATCCACGTGTGATTTGCATAAATATTAATATGATAAAAAAAGAAAACAAAAGAAGGAAACTTTTGGAACACCTGAATATAAAAACCTAGTGTTTTAACCTATAAATTTCTAAGAAAAATTTCATAATGAAAGTGAAATGTGTTTCAGTTTCGTTTCGATTGGTCCAATTTCGTTCCTGATGTTACTTATAGCGCGTCAAAGGACGTAATAAACTTGAGGAAAAAAATGCACCATTGTGTTCAATGTCGCGCGCATGCGTAAGTGGGAACAATGGAGGCACTTTCTCGAATAGGATTATGATGCAAAAATGTCATCCGCCGTAGAAAGTAGACGACAAGATAACGTCGGAGAAAACCAAATATGCAAATACCTCCCCCC
>JABFPN010003027.1:0-19583 GCA_022817305.1 Leptoteleia sp. ZL-2020
TTAAAATACATTTTAAAAGAGATTATCAGTATTGTACAAGTTGTTATGGTACAGTATAATAAAAATGTTCATTTTTCTTATAACCTCTTTTAAACTGTGTATTAACTAAGACAAGAAGATGTCATTTGTCCCTCCTTTCACATTTAGTATAATAATTTTTATCCAAATTTTTTTCTCAGTGTATAAATTTATTGGAATTTTTACAGATTTATTGGAATAAATGCTTTATTATTGTATTTCTTTCATAATTTATCATAAGAATTTTTATGGGAATATTTACTGTGTTATTTTTCTGCGTGTACCAATCCAACGACCACTGGAACCGCGATTAATTGCTTCTCGGGCTATTGCGGCGTAATGTGACGGACAACCATCATGTTGAAACCACATGTTCTGTCGTATTGCATGTGGTACAGCTTCCAACAGAATCGGTAGCTCATCTTGCAGTAAGTTACAATATTTTTCTTTGTTCCAGGTGCCTTCCAAAAATAAAGGGCCGATTAGTTTGTAGCCTATGATACTGCAACAAGCGTTAACAGACCACACTGAGAAAAAAAATAGTTACGATAACTAGATCTATATGGTTAGTTATCGTGATAACCATGAAAGTATTAGTTAAATTTTTCTTAATTTGTATGATTAATTTAACTAATATAATGTTTTATTTAACCAAGACATGTAGTTACTTCTACTACATTGATTCAGTGTCTCTAAGTTTAATATATAGTGATTGTATCTGTGTCATATACCTACATTAACCATACAATATAGTTATTGTAACTTAATTTCTCAGTTATTATAACTATATGAAATTATTTTGTTTAAACATAAATAAATTTTAAACATAAATAGCATATCTATATAGTATCAGTGTACAAAACTAACAAGTAACTAACGACAATTGTCGTTATTAATATTTGAAAATTAAACACGGAAGTTTGATACAATATTTCTTTTTAATTTCACTATTGATGTTTTCAATTATTTATGAGTGTAAATTAAATGTTTCTGCTTTGAAAATATTTCTATGCGTATGAAAATTTTGTTAATTGCATTTAATACCATACAATTATCAAAAGGAAATGAAATTTAATAATACACACTATTATCGATTTGAAATTACCGCAGTAAATGTATAATTTTGCAATTTAATTGTCATTCTGCAACTGTTCGTACAGCCACGAATGAGATAATTGTTTATAACTTAAACTTTCGTATCATCATCGATCGGTTCATTGTTAACTTATGTACTTTGTGCAAGTGTCTTCGATTACTATATAGAGCAATATTACTCTTCAAACGTCAATATGAGCGATGAAAAATACTATAACATCTTTTTAGCAAAGAGTCATTGGAGGCCCGATTGCGTTAAATTGAACAGAGCCAAAATAAGAGGTTCTGATAGTATCTTTAATTGGTCGCATTATAAAATTCACAAATACATGTCTATGCTCGTTTTTCAATGGCCATATCAAAAATCATCACACAGGAATGTGTCACAATTATTTCAAGCTTTTGTCAGTTTGTACATATTTTTGGGACAGGTAATCGTACACAGTATTAGGCAACGACACATTTTAATTGGGGGGACAAAAATCTCTAAACATCTATATTTACATTATTTTATTTGGAAGGTTAAATTAATGAAATAAAAATAATAATACTGTTTATTTAAATCCAAAAGATATAAAAATGGATGTAAATACAAAACGAAATCAAGGTTTGTTTATATTTTGTTTTTTTGAAAACGTTTCATCTTTTAGAACCGCGATATTTTTAACGACGTATAAATAGATAATATTTGGCTTGCGTATAGAAATGGATTTCAGATAAAATATTTCATTTCCAATTGGTCACCAATTGTTTGATAATATTGGTTAGCTGTCTTTGGTAGAAATAATTTGTCTAAAAAAGTCTGCAAAAGTAAGCGAAATAAAAAGAAATAAATGCAGAGTAATAAATAATATTAGTAGAAAGTAGGGCCACTAATTTTAATTTACTTACACGTTAGTTTCTGTTTTTGGCATCCCAATCTTCATTATTTTTGTTTAAATTAATCTGAAAATATTAAAAGTTTCATATATATATATACATAATTAAATCACATATATATAATATTCAGTTAGCAAGTAAATCATTTTTCATTATTTCAGATTCACTTTACTCTGAGTTTGACAGATTTGGATGAAGTGATCACAAATTTCTTATGGATTGTATCTCACGTTTTCTTTATGACAATATTTTTAAATGCATTGAAAACTCGCAAAACTGTAAGTCCTTAATTCATTATACCTTAAGATTATTTTCTTTCCATATTTTGGAGGAGAAACCTGTTCGTTTGCATACACGCAGAAAAAAATTAGAACAAAATTTACTATACCTTAAAACAACACTGACGCAAATTCATTCCAAAAATCATTATTACTTGGCGAGTATCAAAATATTGGTAAACGTCCTTCAATTTTTACTATACTAGACACTAATGAATTGTATAAATCTCGTATTCTTTCGGCTGTCAACTTATTAAAAGATCACACCAATTTGTTTTACGTCAACGTTGATATACAGTATAGTAATTTTTGTTCTAACTTTTTTCTGCGTGTACTATATTTTTATGATATTGATTTTTTTACTCGCTTGAAATTGAGTTTTTCTTTAATTATTTTATTTAAAATTGTACTGAGAAAATAGTCATTCCCCGTATATGCGACATATATGTTGATTTTTAAATGGGTACATACGGTTTTATATGGCTATACTTTTTTCTCAGTGCGACTGAATATCGTATTCTTTGATCTTTCACTTAATTCTTCTCTCAAAATCATTACAGTATTAGTAAGTGATCTATATTATATGAATGTAATTATTTGTTCAACAATACAGATAAAACTAATGTACGAAATGATGGAAAATGATTGGGAATATTTTGACGATATTATTGATCGACAAATTTTACACTATTATAGCGCGATTGGATCGAAAGTTGTAGCAATAGCTGCAGGTGATTGTTATCGATAATAATAAACACGTGTGTTATATTTTCAAACATCTTTTCTTTTGAGAAAAATCTCATCAATTTCTTTATAACTGCACAGAGGGAAATAATGACTGGAAAATTGCATTATGTACTATCAAAGTTGTGATCCAAATATTACTGTTAAAGTAAATCCACTTGACTCTGGATGTAGCGAATGCTCGGAAACTAGCCCCAGTTCCTCCATTGGCCGTTACTTCTTCGACTTTCTATATAGCGACATATATGCCACATATATGTTGATTTTTACATGGGTTATCACAACTGTAATAGTGTGCGTACATTTTTTATTACTCTCTGTGTATTTCATGAATTTTATATAAAATATTAACTTATGTACGCCCAACACATTTTGATTCGAGCAATTTCCTCACATGCATAAATCTTGAAATTATTTTCATAGGTTTTAATTATAAAAATTTACGTTTTAGTAATATTTTTGAGTGCGGATTGTATTGCAATATTGCTTCCAAGCATTGGTATTATTTTTCCCGATAAAAGAGGTAGCTATTTCGTGTTATACTTTGACTTGTTATTCATACACAGCGAAGATTATGATTTTTTTATTCGATACATGTTTTACGTATTCGGACTTTTGCTTGCTTTATGCTACGTTGACACTTTTCATAATGTGTGTCTCATCATGTGCTTTCAAGGTCTGTCCAAACTAACAATACTAAAGTAAGTATCAAAAAATTCATATTTAGGTTTACATAGATAATATTCTCAACAAAAATGTATTTAAATTAATTTTATTATATTTTAAAGGATTAGACTTGAAAGAATCGGTAAGCCAAGGGGCAATTTATCACAATCGTATGAACTCGATAAAAAAGATCTACGTTTTTGTGCTTACTTGCATCAAAATTTTGTCGAGTAAGTAATATATAAAATACCGATCAATTTTTAAGTGGTTTAAATTCTAAAGTAGTTTCAGGTTGGTATCCCTTCGCCTTTGGCTTGGGACCAATTTCTTTCACATTAAGTAATATACTAATATTTACTCCCAAACCGATTGTTCCTCTTTCAATACTAGTGCTACCAATTGCTTACGAAACAGGTAACCCGTTTAGCTTTCGATGGGATTGGGAGTACATATCTAAAATACTTAATTATCTGATTATTATCTGAATTATATTTTCTTGGAATATATAGATATTATATACTTTACATGATATTCCAGAAATATGTGAACAATATTTCTGGAATCTGACGTAGGAATATTTTTAACAAATATTCCAGAGAGAGCTTGGAATGCTCGTTGCCATTAAAATAATATTACATCATCAAGCAGTCAATAATACGAAATAATAAAATGATGTATAATTTTTATCTTTCTGTTTAAATTAAGGGCATTTTATGTGGTGAATAAATGGGCTGAATTGTTATTATTAATTGGTATGTTGATAAATATTAGTGGACTTAGCTTTACTATATTTTATGTGAGTAAATTTATACACTTTAATATAAAATAGTTACAAAAAATAAATTTCGTTATAATTATGTGATATATGTTATTCCATGTAAAAATCAACATATATGTTGCATATATACATTTTTACATGAACATATATTAATCGAACGGTGATTATGAGACTAAATCGCCATTAAAATGACTCGTTTACTGGTAGTTTTGGGAACCGTCCCCAAAAACATATTACGTAGAAGAGCAGTTTGGAGGACGCTATCCAAAATTACGCTCCTGGGGCCCGGAAAATTTATTTCTTGTCAATATCATGTCTATATTAAATTAATAATCTTATCGCCACAGGGATAACTTTACTTTTGTACATTTTATTAACCGAATACAATTTTCAGATGCGAATGAATTTTAATAATATCAACAACTTAATTCGAGTTTCGCCAGTTTTGACATTTGTCATTTTTGGAATTCTATTATTGTGTGCAATAGGAGAGACAATAACAGGGCGAAGTTTTGATATAAAGAATTCGTGGTTAGATCATTATAATTATAAATTTTATATTTAAAATCTATTAACCAATAACATTTGCGTTTATAATTTTTTATACTATACCCATTCATCATTATTACTGGGACAAAATTATGTTTGACTGGTAATGAATAATAGTTTATTACTTAACCACACGGAGGTTGAAATAGGGTGAAATGTTCAACATTGATTTAAATATTTCTTTTTGCTTTGTTATCAATGTTATTTATTTAAACTCAAAAAATTGGATAATATTCAAAAAAAGAATTATATATATTGTGTAATCTATGCCTTTTGTTATTAAAGTTATGAAGCATCGTGGATGAATTTGCAGCCATCAGAAGTAAAAGTTCTCAATTTGATTCAATTTCGAAGCGACATCATTTGTGAAGTTTGTTGTTACGGAGTTATTACATTATCCATGCAATATTATATGAAGGTAATAATAATAAAATAGAATATTCTCACCTAAAAAATTGACAAAGAAGCGGGATTGAAAACATTATTGAATGAAAAATTATGTCAAAAACAACCGGAATTTACACTTACATTAGGATTGAATCAGCAATTTCGTAGCACTTAAAGTACAAACGGTTTCGCTTTAAGATTTCAGCACAGTTACTCTTAATACTTTTCTTTTCCAGTGCATACGTACCTTGTTAAGTAGAATTACTAAATAAGACTTTTTTGTAGGTTTTACAAACTGCGTTCACGTATTTTACAGTAATTATGACTGTCCGAGAAATGAGTATTATTGAAGAAGAAACTGTTCTTTAATGGAATATAATACATACAATGAAATAGTTAATTGATTGTGCGCAAAGAATGGAAGAAATCCAAAATTATGGGAATGCTTATTTACGTTAAACAATTTTTAACGATCAAAATTACGTTGACATAAAACATTGAAACAATACAAATTATTGTTCATTTTCAAGCAATTGATTAAGTTTGCAAAAGATTGTAGGTTTCTAAACCGTTTATACTATTCAATGTTTACATTATATAGAAATAATATGGCCAGCCTCTTACACCGGAAATAAGAACTAATTCGCTGTAAGCAGAAGATACAATGTATAAGGATGTGTATACGCGCAACATAACTTTACAACTGAGCACGCACCTTTTTATAGTTAACAAAAAATTAACCACTTTTATAAATATTTTATAATCAATTATACACTTGTACTTTACACGTTATAATTTACTAAAAACTTTCGTTATTGTTTGGACTAAATAATTTTCTACAATTAATTCTAATTCACTAGAATTATTAAGTTTCGATATAATTCATAATAGTTCAAGTATTATTATTGTATAATTACCCATAGAATTAAATTATACTCTACATATTTTATGATGAACTATGATAAAACAAACGCTGCATTATACTTTTTCCACTTATAGTAAAGATAATATTTTTTCGCGAAAAAAGTTATTTTATGTACTATATATTGAACATGCTTCGACCAATGTATCATAAGTTGTTAAAAAAAAATGAATGGAGTGATAATCAAACGAAAATTAATGCCACAAATCTTATAACGGGCAATAACTCGATTTTTAATAAAAAATACTATAGAATTTACAAAATGGCATGTATACTTGCATTTGATTTTCCACATCAAGTAGTATGGTACAAAATTATAGGCCGCTTATTTTACATAGTTTATTTATGTTATATGGTCACTGGAGAGGTATTTTATTGTTCTAATAAAAAACTTGTATTAAATTCAATTTATGTTATCAAAGAATGCTTTAATCTTTCATGCCTTAAAAAATTATTTCATAATTAAAATTCTTATATATATTCCATCGCAGGTATTGGAATCATTGTATGCAGCTACATTTGATAAGAAAATATTGCACATCTTTTGGGTACTTGCTTATAGTTTCATCGTATTGTACATAGTTAATAATTTTGTGCATTACAAAGAAGTACATGTTTCATTTGCAGAGAAGTATACCCAGGTGGAAATTTTCATACGACCCAATATATTAGCACGAATACTGATTCGACAGATGGGCTCAGATCTGTTTGTCCACTGTTGACAGTAGAAATACAATACAGAAACAGTACTGGTCCAAATGTCCTTAATGTGTCTACCAGTACTGTGCCAGTATCTAGCCAAGAAAAAAAAACTGGCGATTTCCACCTGGGAAAACTTAATTCATACTTCTTTAATATTTTATAATGTTACTGACTTAACACTTCAGATAACTCAACTTTATGAAATTATGGAAAATGATTGGTATTACTATGATGACAAAAACGATCGTGAAATTTATATTTATTACGCAAACATAGCATACAAATTAACTTATTGGTCGCAAGGTAACATAATTTGTATATGAATGAGCAATTAATTATTAATAAAAAATTCTATGTATTTGTGAGTTATTAAAATTAATTGAATTTAATTTAGTGCTACATTTCGTGATAACATTTGGTTTATTGGCAGCACCTCTGATTGGTGTCGCTGTATCTTCAAATGAAGATATTTATTTTTTGGGGTCGTATAATACGCTGTCGATTAGAAACCAAATATTCCTTATAAAGTACACTGATTATTCCATGGTAGTTTTTGTAGTTAGTTTACATTTGTTGATATTTGAAAACTTCATTATAATAATATTATTGCAAGGGCTTGCCAAGTTATCCATACTTGAGTAAGAAAATCCATACAAATTCAAAACACAAATTTTCATTATTATAAAAATATACAGTACGATTATGACTTAATAATTTTTAAAATTTCTTTAAAGGTACAGATTGAAACAAGTGGGAAATGTGGCAGAAAATTATCAATTTGTACACAATATTGATGCAGTGAATGATTTACGCTACTGTGCTTATTTATATCAACATTTCATTGAGCTAGTATTATAACAAACACCAAATATAAAAATAGAATGCATATTAATATATAATAAAATTTTTCCCAATTAATTAAATAAACATTGCTTAATATATCACACAAAAATATTAAATATTTTGGATGCAGATTGGCACACACTTATAGTGTTTAATAATAAGTAAAAATTGTATAAAAATAAGAACGCTGAAAAGAGTGAGCAGGAACACTTTTGTTCGAGTTGAGTACGATTATTTTACTCGCCGTGAAAATGAAATATGTTGATAGCAGGGCTACAAATACATTCTATTTTTAAGGGGAGTTAAAGAAATAAAGAATTTGAAATAATAAAATTTACCATGAAATTAATGGCAATAATATTAAAATTAAAATAAATAAAACATACCGAATTTATCGATATACTATATGGAAGAAATTTAAGTGCCACAGTATAAGCCACATGTGACATATCTGTGGAATTTGAACAAAAGCCACAGCTAAGTCATAGGTGGCAAACACTGTGGCAAATATGGCAGAATCTGTGGAAGGGTAGAAAAATGTTCTGTGTGTTAATGAAAATGATGCTAACACGAAGAACAAAGAATGCTATTGATGTCTTACAAATGTTTCGAGGGTCGTTCAATAAATTTGAACTGTTCAAAAATGTTCGAACAGTAGAATTTCTGAACTGTTTGAACATTTGACAGACCTATTAAACTGTAATACCAAAACACGACATAGATTTTATCTCAAATAATCACAAGTTTTGACGTTGATTCTACAAATTCTATAGCTTTTGTGGCAAGATGTGTACACAAAAGCATGGTTCGCATTTAAATGCTAATAAATGCTAACAAGTGAAGCCATGTTAATTACTTCTACAAAAGATACAGGTTTTTCCTTATAGTATTTGGAGTGAAAACTGTCGTGTGTCAGTCTGTGCCAATAATCATATTACTTTGAAAAAGTATTATATTCCTAGTATATAAGTTATATTTTATCTAGCATTTTCAAAGGAAATGAAAAATTTTTGCTGCGTAAATTTTTCGAAATAATTTGTCATTGAATTTTCCAAAAAATCTTATGTTGCAAGTTAATAAAAACTTTAGCTTTTTTTTTGCTTCGTGTATAACTGAAAAAAATAATATGACATTTCGTATTAAAAAGTAGAAACAATTTTACTACATTATCTGAAGTAAACATTATATTTTTTGTTATGGATATACATGTTCACATAATTCATGTAATGAAAACAATCCAGTTTATTGATAGAGTCTCATTTTATTAGAAAATGTAGTAATTTGTTCTACATTATTTTTCTGAGTATAAGAATCGTATGGTACTGAAAAATGTAAACAATTTGTATGTCATTTGGATGTAAAAAAAACCAAAATATTGTTTTTATTTCATTAAGTTGAACTTCCAAAAATTGACAAACATTGTTTCGTTCTTCAGTTACATAAGAATCGGATTGTATGTACCTCATATCACTGATAGATTGTGGAACGTGAATCTTGATGGCAAGTTTAACTTCTAGATATAAAGTTGTAGATGAGAAGTTAAATGCCCACGCATTTACGCCAGTTGGGAGTAAATTGTTTCCAAATTTCACGTTTCACGATCTGTGATCACTACCTTGGGTACAACCTTTAATGCAATGTAAGATTTTACAATAAACGATTTTAGGACATTTTAAATAATTATTAATCATATACTAAAATATAAATAAATTTATAAAATAATATTTTTTAAAATTTTAGGGTATTTTATCTCATCAAACCATGGACACAACCTATTATAGTCGTTGGTATTGTTATTGCCACCACAACGTTGAGTTTAACATTATATGTAAGGATAACATAAATCTGTTTTTAAGATAAAACATCACTTGCTGGCCAACTCCGAATGAATATAACCTTAATAATACATATCTGTAACTATATTGTAAAATAAAAATTAATATATTGCGTTTTAATTATTTTTATTTTACAACATATTTAAATTTAAACATACCTATTGTTCAGGACGTTATATTCATTCTGAATTCACCAACGAGTGATATTTCATCTTAAAAGATTATAAAAATACATAAAGATACAAGTAGATAAGTATACATTTCATGAGATGTTTCTAAAATATAACAATTTTACTATATTTTTCGACATAATTTTTTAGAATATAGTTATAGTGGACAATGCTGTAGATGTATGCAAAAATTCAGCAGTAACATTCTTCATCTTAATCGTGAGCTTTCTGTGTTGTATGTTGGGAGAGATAATAACGTCTAAATGTGGAAACTTGAAGAACGTTTGGTAAACTCCTTAATTATCTTTTTCTGTAATGGTGCATTGCAGTTTTTCATTGCATTACATACTGCAATCCACTTTTATTGGTACTACAAATAAGTATTCGCCGTTGGACCAAACATGGCGTCCTACGAATTTTCAAGTTATTAACATAATACCTATATTAATTTCTACTTAGGAATGAACTTTATTATAATTCCTTTTATTTGAAACGACGGAGATCTTTTGTACTCCCAATAACACTTTCGTTTAATATTAGAATATAATTTCTTGAAAACAATTATTTGATGTGTTTTCAGTTACGAAGTATCTTGGGTAAATTATTCACGCAAGTCAATAAAAATATTTCAAATTATATTAGCACGATGCCATGTGAATTTAACAATCAATTATAACAACACCATAGTAATTTCATTGGAATATTTTATTAAGGTACGATCAGCTTGTACAACGCAGCTTTTATTTTGAAAATCAAGTGTTTGCCAGAAACCAAATTGATTTTCGAAATTAATGCCTGCATACGGGATATCGAACTGATTGAAAACTCAACATTAAATTCATATTCGTGAAAACCTGTTCATCATGTTGTTCATGTCTTAATGTTGCATTTTAGAAATGTAAAGAAATTAAAGAATAAAACATTCTTTTTCAAGTTGCAAACATGAACAAAACTTATTTGATAGTATGCGAAAGGACGCATTAACATCATAAAAACAATAACAAAATTCGTTGTTGGTTTTATTTTCTTCTTAGTAATCAAGTAACCCTTTGAAAATGTTTTTTATTTCAGACATATAAAAATTTATTAAATTTGTAATTATCTTATTTTAGTTGTTGCAGGTTACATTCACATATTTCACAGCTCTTAGGGCTTTGCACGAAAAGAGTGGTCGTTAAAAGATTAACATCTGAAATTTATCATTCTGTACGACAGTTTCAATGTAATTACAAGTTATGCTGTATATTAAATAACACTTTAAAAGGACAATTAAATAAGTTATTTCAGGCAAACCAATGCAACCACGCATAAACAGACTACACTGTCCTTCTTTAATTTAATAAACTTTTCAAGCTGGAACATGTCAATAATTCACGAATTGATAATTCCAAAAAACACGGAACAACGTTTGAGCATTTACATCAGTTTGAACAATAAAAATGGTTCTTATGGTATTTTTGAATCATTTAATAGTAACAAATTACAAAAAGTATGAGATGTAAAAAAATATTGTTTTCAATAATAAAACACATTTCACTTTTGCGTAAGCACTGAAAGTAAAATTTCAAATTGCTTAAAATATTTGTTTCATTGGCTCCCCTCTATACGAAAAGTATTTTTCATTTTCAAACTAAGATCGCGAAAAGTTGTAGGTTTCTACACTGTTTATAAAACTCAATAAAAACTAATTCGATGTAAGCAGAAGATATAATGTATAAGGATGTGTATACGCGAAACATAACTTTACAACTGAGCTCGCATCTTCTTATAGTTAACAAAAAATTAACCACTTTTATAAATATTTTATAATCAATTATACACTTGTACTTTATAAGTTGTAATTTACTAAAAACTTTCGTTATTGTTTGGACTAAACAATTTTCTGCAATTAATTCTAATTCGCTAGAATTATTAAGTTTCGTTTCAATTCATAATAGTGCAAGTTTTTTTATTGTATAATTACCCATGCAATTAAATTATACCCCACATATTTTATGATGAACTATGATAAAATAAACGCTGCATTATAGTTTTTCCACTTGTAGTAAATGATAATATTTTTTCGCGAATACAGTTATTTTATATACTATGTTTTGAACATGCTTCGACCAATGTATCATAAGTTGTTAAAAAAAAATGAATGGAGTGACAATCAAGCGAAAATTAATGCCACAAATCTTATAACGGGCATTAATTCGATTTTTAATAAAAAATACTATAGAATTTACAAAATGGCATGTATACTTGCATTTGATTTTCCACCTCAAGTAGTATGGTACAAAATTATAGGCCGCTTATTTTACATACTCTATTTATGTCATATAGCTTATGGAGATGTAATTATTGTTTTAATTAAAATTTACATTAAACTTAATTTATGTTATCAAAGAATGCTTTAATCTTTCGTTCCATAATAAATTATTTCATAAAAAAATTGTTGATAAACAAAGTGTAATTTTTGTACGGGAAGGAAGAATAAAGCGTTTTCAAACTGCAAAATATAAACAAAGTTTATTTTCCTTTACGTTTAAGTACATAAGTGGCTGATTAATATAAAAATAAAAACATCAACAAACCTATTATTATTGTTTTTATTTTGTTAATTTGTCATTCCATGTATTATCAAACAATTTTTGATAACGTTTGTATCATTTAAAAAACGTTTTGTTCTTACACCATTCATTTTAAGTTTTCTCACAGTTCCGAGAAAAATTTGAGAAAACTTCCTTTAATAGCAATGTTAGATAATTTTCATCCGTGTATCATACACTGAAAGAAATTTATTGGCAGTTGATATTACATTTTATGTTAACTTCGGGATATGTGTGCATTTACATTATTCCTTATAATATGAAGCAGAATTTTAAACAAATATTATATAAATGTGCCAAAAAATAAAAATCGTTACCTTACAGTCACACCGTTGCCTAGAAATATAAAAATCGGTATTATTTAGGCGACCGCGTGCACAGTATTTTGAAATAAATATACTCTGAAACAAATGAATTCTACAATTTAAATACGAACCTATTAAATGTTTATTAAATTTAAATAAACTTTTTCTTTGAAAATATATATGTATAAAATATTTATTTTAAATAAAGGTTTCATTCGTTCATACACACATTTGAGAACTTTATAGTCTTTCTTTTATAGATATTATTTATTTATTCGTAATACATTTTTTGTTCGTTTCTAAGTAAGTATTTTTATTAAATAAAATATTTAAATATTTTATAAATAAAAATAAATGAGTATTCTGTTTCATTGTACGTTTCTTTATTAAATAATAAATAATTAAATTTGATTTTTCACTAAATTTTTTTCATAGGTGTATGAAAAATTATGTAGACCCTTTATAATGTAGAACTTCAATTCTATAAATTACATATATTTTTATTTTATATATTATATTACATATTTATATTTATTCCATCGCAGGCATTAGAAACACATTATGCAACAACATTTGATAAGAAAATAATGCACATTTTTTGGGTACTTGCTTATATTTTTTTTATAACGTGCATAGTAAATAATTTTGTACGTTACAAAGAAGTACATGTTTCACTTGCAGATAAGTATCATTTAATTTTATACTTTGTCATGTTCTATAAAGTTAATGATTTAACGCTTCAGATAACTCAACTTTATGAGTGTATGGAAAATGATTGGTATTACTATGATGACAAAAACGATCGTGAAATTTACATGTATTACACAAACACGATATACAAATTCACTTATTGGTCGCAAGGTAACATAAATTGTATATAAACGAGCAATTGATTATTAATCAAAAATTCTATGTATTTGTGAGTTATTAAAATTAATTGAATTTAATTTAGTGCTACATGTCGTGATGACATTCGGCCTAATGGCAGCACCTCTGATCGGTGTCGCTATATCTACAAATGATAATATTTACTTTTTGTCATCGTATAATAAGCAGTGGATTAGAAACCAAATATTCCTTATAAAATACACTGATTATATCATTGTAGTTGGAATAGTTAGCTTACATTTGGTGATATTTGAAAACTTCATTATAATATTCATATTGCAAGGACTTGCCAAGTTATCCATACTTGAGTAAGAAAATCCATACAAATTCAAAACACAAATTTTCATTATTATAAACATATACAGTACGATTATGACTTAATAATTTTTAAAATTTCTTTAAAGTTACAGATTGAAACAAGTGGGAAATGTGGCAGAAAATTATCAATTTGTACACAATATTGATGCAGTGAATGATTTACGCTACTGTGCTTATTTATATCAACATTTCATTGAGCTAGTATTATAATAACAATCAAATATATAAAAGAATGAATATATATATTTGCATCCAATATTTTTATAAATATTAAAAAAATTGGATGCAGATTGGCACACTCTTATAAAAATATCTATACATATGACTAAAAAAATTAAAAAATAATAACAATGAAAATAGTGGGTAACAAATGGTACTGAAAAATGAAAATTTCAAAATACAAAAACTGTTTTATATTTACATCCTTTTGTATATCCTTTCTTGTAAATTGTGTACCTCACATTATTAATAGATTGTGGAACGTAAATCTTGGCGATAAGTTGAACTTCTAAATATGAAGCTTTAGATGAGAAGTTAAATGCATCTACGCCAGTTTGAAGTAATTCGAATCCAAAATTTCACGTTTCACGATCTGTTTTCAGTGGGTATATCGATTAATTGAACATAAGATTTTAAAATAAACGATTTTAAAACATTATTAATCTCATTACTAAAATATAAATAAATTTATAAATTAATATTCTTTAACCTTTAAGGATATTTTATCTCGTTAAACCATGGACACAACCTGTTATGGTCGTTGGTATTGTTATTGCCACCACAACGTTGAGTTTAACATTATATGTAAGGATAAGATAAATCTGTTTTTAAAAGTTTATAAAAATGCATAAGGATACAAGTAGATACGTATACATTTCATGAGATGTTTCTAAAATATAAGAATTTCACTAAAATTTTCAGAATATAGTTATAGTGGACAATGCTTTAGATGTATTTAAAAATTCATTAGTAACTTTCTTTATCTTACTCGTGAGCTTTCTATGTTTTATGGTGGGAGAGATAATAATGTCTAAATGTGGAAACTTGAAGAACGTTTGGTAAACTCCTTAACTATCTTTTTCTGTAATGGTGTATTGCAGTTTTTCATTGCATTACATACTGCAACTCATTGATATTGGAACTACAAATAAGTATCCGCCGTTGATATTACTTGTATTAATTTCTACTTAGGAATGAACTTTATTATAATTCTTTTTATTAGAAACAGCGGAGATCTTTTTGTACTCCCAATAACACTTTCATTTAATATTAGAATATAATTTCTTGAAAACAATTATTTGATGTGTTTTCAGTTACGAAATATCTTGGGTAAATTATTCACGCAAATCACTAAAAATATTTCAAATTATATTAGCACGATGCCATGTGAATTTAACAATCAATTATAACAACACCATAGTAATTTCATTGGAATATTTTATTAAGGTACGATCAGCTAGTACAATGCAGCTTTTATTTTAAAAATTAAATGTTTGCTGGAAACTAAATTAATTGATTACGAGTTACTGATTGAAAACTCAACATTAAATTCACATTCGTGAAAATTTGTTTGTCGTATTCTTTATGTCTTAATGTTGCATTTAAGAAATGTAATGAAATTAATTTCTTCTTAATAACCTTTTATGTATATAAAAATGAATGGAAAATAAAATGAAAGGAAAATCAAATACATTCTGTATTTAAAAATGTTTTTTGTAATTAAAATTTTGTAAAATTTGTAATTATCTTATTTTAGTTGTTGCAGGTTACATTTACGTACTTCACAGCTCTTAGAACCATACACGAAAAGGCTATACGTTAAAAGATTTCTATTTGATATTCTGTACACCAGTTCCAATGTAACAAGACATGCAGTATATTAAATAACACTTTAAAAGGATACTTGAATAAATTATTGTAGGCAAAACAATTCTATTTCCAAACAATCATTCGGTGAAAGAACTTTTTTATAATATATCTTTTTTTAGAGAGACCCTTATAAAAATGAAAACTGAAAAACTCTGAATGTTTTTGATAGTGGTGCAAATTAGTACTTTTTTTAAAGATATTTGGTTAAAAATACTAAATTTTTTGTTTCAATAAAAAATATTTTAAGTTACAGTGACTAAAAACAGAATTGTTTATTTCAAATAAAAATTTTATCTCTGAAAATAGTCATCGTATCAAAAATATTTACTAAAAATAAATTAATTGTCGTGCGATAATATCTTCAGGCACCTATATTAGTATGGTAAAGTTATATACAATTACAGTAAAAATTCAAAGAACTGTTTATTCAGTGTGAAATATTTGTTATATTAATTGGATTCTAGCTGGAAATTTTCACTTTAAAACAATTGATAAAGATCTCAATGAATTGTAGGTTCACATACCATGTATAAAATTCCATGTTTACATTATAAAGAAATAATATTGCCTGCAGCTTACACCGGAAATGAAAACGATTTCATTCCAATCTGAAGATATAATGATGTGTATACGCGCAACATAACTTTACAACTGAGCACGCACGTTTTTATAGTTGACAAAAAATTCATGACTTTTTTTAATATTTTATAATACGCGATGCACTTATACTTTACACCTTATAATTAGGTCGAAACTTTCTTTATTGTTTAGACAGGATAATTTTCTGCATTTAAATATAATTCACTAAAATTATTGGTGCTTGCAGTATTATTCTTAATAATTATGAAACATTTAATTAAATTATACCATACATATTTTATGATGAACTATGATAAAACCAATTTACAGTTTTTCCACTTGCAGTTAAAGATAATTTTTTTCGTGATAACAGTTACTCTTTTCTTTATGATTTAAATATGCTTCATCCAACTTATCATAGATTATTGAAAAGAAAAGAATGGAGTGAAAATCAAGCGGAAATTCATGTTTCGAACCTTATAACGGGCGTTAATTCGATTTTTAATAAAAAATATTACAGATTTCACAAGATGGTGTTAATACTTACATTTGATTTTCCGCCTCAAGCAGTATGGTATAAAATTATAGGTCGCTTTTGTCACATACTTTTCTTTTGTTATTTACTTATTGCAGAGGTACTTCAGTATTCTATATTAAAAATTCTGTTATCTTAACTTTAACTTATAATAATGATAATTTGTGTCTTCATAAATGAATTTATAAGGAAAAATATTATGAAAAAGTATAATTGCTATTACGTTTTTTGTCTCTTGTGAAAAACATTTTCAGAAAATTTATAATTCTAGCAACTTTCAGTGATGTATCAATTTAAATATTATATCTTATATTAGTAAATTAATAATACAATATTTTTGAGATGTAAAAATTTTGGTATAATAAGTTACATAATATAAAAATCATTATATCTTCTGACGTTGAACGGATATCGTCTATGATGTTTATACAATTAATATACCAACACAATATTTTTTATATGGTATAGTAAAATTTATTATATGATCTTGTAAAGTTTCCATGATTTATGGTAATTATTAGCATAATAAATATTACAAATTTTACTATATCAATGGTCCGTCTTCTAAACAGGACGAAAATAGGGCAGTTTCCGTGCACGTATTACAAAAACAATTTTAAAAACATTTCCTTCTTCAGTTCCATGAGTGTTTCTAACAAGCGATTGAAAAATTAAGTTTATTTAAAAACTTTATTTAAAAAATAAAAATTAACTTTTTGTATCATAAAGACATGAATTTTAACATATAACTTCGAAAATGTAGAATTTCAACTATATATAAAATAAATATACAAATTATTTTAATATATATTATATAATTATTAATTATAAAAATTAAATCTATTTCTTTATGTAATCCATCACAGATAAACGACGTACTGTTCTCACGGACTTTTAATGAGAATCCTAAGGTCCTTGTTTGGATGCTAACTAATGTTTTCCAAATAATGTGTATACTTAATAATTTTGTACATTACAAAGAAGTACATGTTTAATGTGTAGAAAAGTTTATATTTATTTTATAATTCGCCGTGTGCTGTAAATTTATTCGTTTAATTCTTTAGTTAACTCAAATTTATGAAATTCTGGAAAATGATTGGTACTACTATGAAGATAAAAACGATCATGATATTTATATGAATTACACAATAACCACATACAGATTAACATCTTGGTTGCAAGGTAATATTAATTGTATATGAATGGGTAATTAATTATTAATTAAAAATTCAATGTATTTGTGAAATTATAAATTAAATTATTTTAATTTAGTTTTACACGTCACGGTAACATTTGTGGGAATAATGTTTCTTCTGATTGGTGCCATTATATCTCCCGAAAGAAATATTATATTAATGGAGATGAGTTCAATATGGATTACAGACGAGATATTATTTGTAAAGTACATTGCTTGTATTATTACACTTATTTTAGGTAGCTTATATTTGTTGTTATTTGAAAGCTTCATCGTAATAGCTTTATTACAAGGGCTTGCCAAGTTGTCCATACTTACGTAAGAAAATACAAATGAATTAATATTAATATAACAAATGATATTTTATATTAGAATTGATAATAAATTCATTGAATTTCAATTTAATTCATGAAATACATTGTTCTTTTAAACGGAATTGTCACTGAATGGCGAACTCAGAATGAACATAACCTTCTCTGGATAAAAGTACAGATGGTTTCATAAGAGAAAAAGAGCTCTTAAAAATTCTTGCGATTTTTGCAATTGAAAAATCCTAAACGGGACATGAAATATCACAACACGTTATGATATATCGCAAGAATTCATGAGGATGCATTATAAACAAAAATTTATTCTAGAAATTAAGTACCACGAGGTTTTGATCTTAAGACCTTCGAAAAAGAAAGTCGAGATGTTGTCTACTGAGCTACAAACCTTTCAGAATAAACAATATTCATGATAAATCATAATTTTGATGTTTATCTAAACAAAACAAAAATTAAAAGTTCTTTATTCTTCTGAACCCACCCCTGTGTTCTTTTATCCTTTTAAAACATACATTCCTTAATAAAACATACATTCAACTATATTATAGAATCATTTTTTTTAAATAACGCAACGTACGTCAAACGTTTAACATATTTAGAATTACTTAAATTAGTTTTTATATACCGCAACTTTTGTCAGAATATTGTTCTTTGGAAAACGTTTTTCACCTAACATCTTAATAGTTGATGAAGCTATTTCCAAACGATAACTTTCTGATAAAAGTTGCAATACATAAAAACTACGTTGAGAAATTATTAAAATGTTTATCTTTTGACGCACGCTGAGTTTATCCTGAATTAATTTCCCTGATAGCCAACTTTACGTAAATTTTATGTAAATTTTATGTAAACTCGTTGCACAAAATTTACGTAAATCTAACTCCTCATTATGCTGCATAATTTACATAAATCGTAAACACAAATTTCAAAATTTACCATATATTTATTACTGACATAATTAGAATATATTTATATTTAATGTTAAACATAAAAGTTATTAATTTTCAAAAATCAACTGATATAATGGAGTTAATAAAAATAAAACAATAATTATCCCAATACTTAGATTTCATACTTTTATGTTTTCATCACCAATATTGTATGGAATAAA
>JABFPN010003028.1:0-19580 GCA_022817305.1 Leptoteleia sp. ZL-2020
CCACTATGGCTCGACTGTGGCTCCTGGCCACATCCCACAGTCGATCCATTGCGGCAACATGTGTGGCTTATTGTGGCCAAGACTGTGGGCTCCCGCATGCCACAGTCTTAGCCACAGTGCTGCCATAGACTCTGCCACAATGTTTTTTCCACGCGGGAATGTAAGCCGCTGTTTACGACAAAAACTTTTGGATTAATTATAATTGTGGTGGAAAAATCCCGTACGTCGCACAATCAGCATAAAATGCAGTTATTTTGTTAATTCTTTTCTTTCTTTTTTTTTGCGCCATTATTAAAACACAGTAAACGTTTTAGTAAAAGTTCAAGCGTGCGGAATTGTATGGATATTTTCATATAAAACGTTTCGTACCGAGTGTTTAATTGCACATAATACTTTTATTCGGTGACGCGGAATTTAACTATCATTTATTTAAGAAACTTTCCTCTTTATACACGATATAATGTTAACACTCGCGCTTGTAGGCAATAAATGAAAGAGCGGAATACATCTTTTGTCCCGTGCAGTTTTTCATTTATTTCATAAAGAGCGCGCAAAACATAATGACGCGGAAGGGAATTTGGCCTGGATGAAAAGAGAAAAGAAAAAATAGAAGAAAAAAAAAGGAAGAAACAGAAAAAGTTACACAAAGTAAATGAAAACATTGCCGTAAGTTGGTGTACTTATTGTGTAATTATAAATAGTCAGCGAGCTCTTTTTCTTCCGCCGCTCTGCATCGATCACTTCCGCGGTGACGAAAAGTTGCGCGCACGTTAAACTAACTGCGACAATGGGCGAGGAGAGTCTTCGATCGCGCCCCGCAAACACTCGCCTCTCTTACGCAGCCCAATTACATAATAACAATAATCATAATAACGGCGGTGGTGAAATATTTTAAGAACGAAAGGAAACGGAGGGAAGGCCTTAGAAGTTCCTTAGCGAAGAAATCCAGTTTAATTAACGTTTCGTTCTATTCTTGGGCCGCGCGCTGAGTGGTTTCCGGAGAAAACAGTTTTAAGTAAAATGCATTCCACTTTCCATTTTGTTCCTCCCATCTTGAAGAATGCCGTCATTTATTAAATTCAAAACAAATATCGTTGGCATTTATTTACATCTGTATACAACAAAGAATGAGGTTTGCATTTCAATGATAATTACCTTCCTCCCTTTCCCCCCCCCAACCCCCTCTTGCCCCACGCGCCGCCTTACCCTTGTCCGGCGCTGCGAAAGAAACCAAAACAAAATTTCCCTCGCGGCAATTACTCAACCATTTATCGAGAAATTCAGTTCTATAAATTGTTCGAAATCATTCTCACTCCCGCGGGCTTTGCTTATTTATTTCCTTCGCCTTATCGAATTTCAACAGCTTATATTTTTGATTTAATTAATTTAAATTGCTTTATCGCCTAACGATGTTCAAGTATCGCGCGAATTTTTAGTTTTTTTTTTCTGTTTTTTATACTTCTGTAGGAAATTTTGCGTGGATGGATCTACTGGCCCACTATGGTCAGACAATGAGTTTTATTGAAGGACAGACAACATCTGAAACACAGTTAAATATAGTAATTTTTTCTGTCTTTCATCAAATTGCACTGAGAAAAAAGTTACATGATTAATTTTCTGGTTGAATTAACTATATTATGATTATTTTAACTATACGGAGAAAAAAGATTAATAAAAATTACTGACATTGCTGGAAAAGTGGTCTTATATGGGAAAAAGTTGAAAAATTACTATCCTAAGTTAGCAAAAAGTGTCAGTTTTCTAAGAATTGTCAACAAATTTATACGTTTTGCTAAGTTAAGATAGTAATTTCTCAAATTTTGCAAAAATATATAAAAATAATATTAATTTTTAATAATCTTTTCTCTTTGTATAAAAATTAGGTAGCTGGAACTAAAATTTTATAGTTTTCACGGGAATTAACTATGCATATAGTTAATATTGCTAATTTTTTTTCTCAGTGTGTGGAGTACATTTATTACGATTTCTGAAAGCGAGAACCCTTCTGATTAATGTGATGAACGTTCTCATATTTTACGATAAAACTGTCGATGAAGTTGTTATAATTTTCCTTAAAAGTATGAACTCCGAGTACGCGTTACATTTGCACAACATTTTCATGCAAAATATTCGAATACCTCTCGAATTAAACGTTCCCAGGTTTGTCAGAGGAGGTATATAGAGATACCAATATTTCTTGCGGGTGTATTTTGAATATTTATAAAAATATCTTTCGAGGGAAAACGGAAAATTCGAACATTTACAGTGAAATTTCTTCGCCCGTCACCTTGAGGAGAAATGTCTACGTTAAAGCATTGTTGAAAACATATCTGTGTCGAAATATCGATGAGGATAGGTCTATGTTAAAATACGCATTGTAAAAGGTTCGATAAGAGTAATGCAGAAACTTTCTAAACCAAGAATACAAGTGATGAAAATAAAGCATTTGTACATTTACATAAATATTCATACATTTTAATGCAAAAAGAATGTTGTTATTAAGTGCTTGCCATTATTGCCACAAGAAATGCCTTATACTATATATAAATTCAAATCAATTTCTGTATTTAAATTAACTTTCTAATATTCATTGCCGTTCTTGGATTTTATCGAAAAAAAATTATTAACCATTTAACCGCGTGATTTCTTTGACATTCAATTCTTAAATCGACATATTTATTAGTTTTCATAATAAATTGATGTTGAATGGATTGAAATGATTTACTTTAAATACAAAGATTCTTCATTTAATTCCATTTAAATATCTAAATTGAGCCCGAACAGATAGAGACTTTCAATATTGATTGATTTCAGTTATTTATACTACTAACCATATTACGTACAAAATAACCACATTTTGAGATGCAATATTTTCGAATTAAAATACTTTAATATGACTTTCATTGCCGCGCGAAATGTTCGAAATTATATCAATTTAATCCGGGAATATTCATTCAAAATATCCTTTCACAAAATATCGCGCAAGAAATATTTACGCTCTCAATTTTAATATCCGCCGAAAATAAATAATTCTACTTTTGATAAATTTTGAATAATCTTCCCTCGGCGCGCTTTAAATATACCCAAATTTATGGGATATATATGTAGATTAATATATGGAACATTTTGCATATTTTTCTTCATTGCTTCAATTTTTTGCAATATCTCGCCGTATTATTTTCGCATAAATTGAACAAAAATAAACTTACATCGCGCGGCATCTATCATGCGCGTTGCCGAAAAATACAAAATTGAATATGAAATTTCAATCAAGTTTAAAATGAATCTCGAATCTTTAACGCGGCCAGATCAGTTTTTGATAGTACCGTAGTCAGAATTCCGGGCTCCATTCCTCATGAACGTCTACAGTCGGAGCCGCGTTCCCTGTTTCAATAGATTTTCATTATTTTTCCGCCTCCGCCGCGTCATCAGACCGTATCAACGTTAAATGCCTCGCACGTTCTGCGACTCCTGATTGATTTTGTTGCTCCCGGCCGAACGAGCGAGCAAAATCAAATCGTCAACCGTACAATCGAATTAATATAAAATCGAGCAATAAATTACTCAATACCGTTGCTCAGTTAAATAATCAAATTACCTCAAATCCTTCGAATTCCATTCAATTTCCATAACAAAAAATCGAGGACTCTTTGCCCCATAATATACTTGCCAAAATCAGATTAATTATTGTATAAGTCAAAGGCATCGGCACTAGACAAAATTCTCCACTAAACCAATTTCCCAATTTAACTGCGCAGTGTCGGGAAATGCGGAAATTATTAAATGTATTGCAAAATTGTGGATCGATGGATGCTTTTGCGTTAAAGGTAAAGCTTTTCATGCAAATGAAGGCTGGAGGGGAATAAAAAAAAAAAAAAAAAAGAGGAAGAAAAAAAAAGACGAAGGGTTCAATATGGAAGTATAATTGTAACTGCGAACCGTCGAATGCATTTATGCATAAAAAAAAGAGGGGAAAAAAAAAAACAAAGCTTGATATTGCCGAAAGAAAGGTCCTGGCGCGAACAAAATGCCCGCGCGCCCTCGATCAAACACTTTCATCGGCAAACAGAAAAATATTGGCTTTGCGAGGATTACGCTTCGAGACGGAAGTTTTGCGATTATTTTAAAACAAATAATGAGCAGCGTCGACATAATGCTTTTACAGTGAAAAGTGCTTTGAAGTGAAACAGAATATAATTGTGTTTGCGCGGTGTTCCTTTTTTGAGTGCCCGAAGATGATTAAAGTTCGCGAAGAAACTTTTCAGATTTCCCGAGGTGTCTATGAGACCGTTTTCAAAAACTGTAATCGCGGTAATCCTCTTTCGCAAATTGCTTAAAGATAATTACTTACTTTGAAACAGCTACCAATGGAACTTATTACAGTCCGTTCCCCCTCAGTCACTCGGCGCGGCTGCAGCGAAAGAAGGGCAATTTTCTTGTACTTGACAACTTTCAATTGGAAAGGATGATAGTCATTTAAATATAATATTATGTAACCTTTGACATCCGCGTAATCAAGGTATCCGTTAAAGTAGACGCTCCTCGGCCGCGACCGGTTCGTTCCAAGTTTATATAAACCAGCGCACCGCCGCGGAAAAAGTAATCGTTCGCGGCACCTCGTTTGTCACACTCAAACAACCGTATTGGCAAACATTAAACATCTTTTCCTTTTAATGCAATTTCTTTTCTCCTTTCACTCCTTGTTCCTTCGCATTATAAAGTTTAAATTGTCTTAAAAAAATAATAATAATGAATGGAAATAAAACAAATGAAAAAGGTAAAGAAAAGTAATCGTCGAGAGTTGCTTTTGAAATGGTTCAAAAGTGCCGTGGCGAGTCGAGATGAGGAAACGTTACTTTGGAAATTTCATTACGGTCATTGTAAATGCCTAAAGATAATATTAAATGGAAAGAGTACCCAGTAGAAAATGTTTCATAGGTATACCAGAAATGGAATTGTACTGTTACCAGAGTTACCAGTTCTGGTAATAGCTTGTTCCCAGAGTTAGTAATGGAGTGGCAACACTGGACCAGTGTTTAATACAACGTTGATCTTGCATTAAACAATATTTTTTAAATCACCAATACTAACACAAGCCTGGACCAATTTTGGCATGTATATAGGGCCTAGTATTTCTTATATCTGGTTATGTTCTGTTGTCGTTGATAACCAAGTTCGAACCAATACAGTCTGGTAATTTCCTACAAGGTATTCTTTAATTTTGGAGCAATATGATTTCGGTTTGCTGTAATTGTATATTAATTTGTCATTTGTCCCCCCTACTTAAAATTATAATACTGTTAAATTTTGACCATCGTATTATAACACCATTTCAACATTCTATATATAAATGCGGAAGAAAAGTAATTTCCCCAACGAAACACGGGTAAATGCCTTACAATTTTAACGCTAATATTATTAACCGATAACTCCGACAATTTGCAACGAAAATTAAAATGAAATTACCGATTTATTTTCCCAAGGATCAATATGGCACGCGCCATAATGTCAACATTGTTAACGTTGAACGACAATGTATAGCTCCGTGTAAAATGCAAAAGTGCAAAATATTTATCATACAATAAACGTAGCTTAGAGTAAGAAAACACGTTTTTGTTTACGTATAAAAGGTCGAAATGGGTTTGCACAATACGAGCATTGTGTGGATTATATGTTGGAAGTACATTGCCTATATTATTGCCAACTATTTAATACAAAATATTATTTCTATTATTTTTATTATTATTATTATTATTATAGTACAGGTATATTATTTCTTTCTTCTTTCGAAATTTAAATTACATTTGTTTAATACCAAAATTTTCCACACATCCATTTCATTTTCTCACCTTTCTGAATAGTACATTATATCCAACATTTCTCTGGCGCATCTTTCCTATTTGTTCCCTTTCTTTATCTCCGCTAACTTTTTTGAATTTCGTTCTCTCACTTGTATGGAGAAACATATTTGATTACCAAGTACAGAACTGCACGAAACATCATTTTTCCTTATATATTACAAGTATTTTGCTTTTTTTTTCTCCCCCTCCCTGTCACTTTTAAATTCTCCAATCGCTCCTTAGCTTGAATTCGCCTTACACTTTTCCCACTTACTGCAATTTAAATTGATCCATTCCATACTTTAGTCTTTGTTTACTTCTTGTCAAGGTAAGTTGCGGCTTACCATGCTTCTTTGCTTTGCTTCGGCTCACATCTATCAAGCGTCACTTGCGCCATCTCTTAATTCCCTAACTTAATCTTTCGCTCCCTCACCTCAATGACACCTTTCTACCTTCTACCCTCCATTCACACTCAACCCATTTACTACACTTTCCAGCCACTTCTACTATCTTTGATTTTTCTTTAAATTCTTTCATCTTACCTTTTATTACATTTATAATTCCTTTTCTCAATCACCTTTTATCTTCCACGCGGAAAGCTTCGGGTTTCTCCACGTTTAGTTAATAATATATTAAATTTTTATTCCGCAAGGAGAAAAGGGAGCATTGAAATTGAAAAATCAGTGCATTTCAGGGTTTAAGTAAGTTGAATTCTAATTTGTGATAAACTTTATACTTTACTTTTGGTTCGCTGGGAAATTGCCAATATTGGTGAAATGGCCCAACTCTGGCCCGACTCTATTTCAAAATTTAAGAAATTACTATCTTAAGTTAGGAAAACGTATCAATTTGTTCACAATTATTCGTCGAAAGTTGACACTTTTTACTAACATAGGATAGTCATTTTTCAACTTTTTCCAGTTGATTCCAGCTAGTAAATTCCAGCTAAAAAAAACTGGTCCATAAGACCAGTTTACTAGCAATGTCAGTAATTTTTATTAATCTTTTTTCCCCGTGTAGTAAATAGTTATTTTTTCGTTCCATCAGGAACGAAACTCGAAAGTTATCATTCGATAGAAATAATTTTAAAATTATAGATCGCCTTTGGTCAAGGACAAGCGCAAGGGACAATACGATTGAATGACAAGGCCGCTGACTGAAGCCTGCTTATCTATTTGTCATTTCATATCCCATAATTTACTTCGCTAAAAATCGAGCGAAGCGCGCGCGCGTTTGTGAAACAAAGGAAGAAAAACGGTTGAGTTAATTAAAAGTCATCCGGCTGAGAAGAGGAAGGCGCGAGGAAACAGGTCAATGACGAAATGGACGGACGGAAGTGGAATTTACCGGCATATTTCGAATTACGCCTTGTACGGGCATTCCGTGCAACAACGTTGTTTCCGTTTGCCTCGTGTTTCATCTTTCATCCCGGCAGCCGCTTTTATCCAACTAAATCTCTTCCTTCTCGCAAGCTGAAGCTCGCGCCCTTTCAGAGCCATCTCGTGGAAAATTTAAGAGCGCGGCGCATCAAGCAATTTGGACTCGCGAGCGTTTAGTGCCTGGAGAGGGAGGGAAGGAGAGAGAGAGAGAAAAAATAGAAGACGTTACCGGAGAATGACAACGAGCGGGGCGGGATCATCGGGGAAATTTAAAGGGTAAACAGAATTGGGGAGAACTAGGGCCGAATCGTAAGGGATTCATAAAACATAACAGGAGCGTGAGGTGGTTGAAATGAAGGGCAGGAAATAGAGACGACTGGGAAATAAAAGGGCGAAGATGAAGCTTAAAGTGTGATGAAACCTTGGGGTCTCGGATGAAGGGGTTAATGAACAAAAAGACAAAAAAAAGCGTAATGGAAAATGTGCCGGGTGATTAAGTGACGAGGAGCACGAATTCCTTCCAAGAAAAAGAGTTTAACATTTATCGATTGGCTGGAACGGTAATCATTTACAGCGCATGGTTTTGCGAAGAAGGAAAGGAAGGAAGGAAAGAAAGGGAAGGTGGATAAGAAATGATATAGCCGATATAATTTGATGCCGGATAAATTTGATAGTAGGGATAATGAAAAAAATTGTCTGAGGAAACGAATTAGGTAGCTCGTAATTGTTTTGTCGGACTTCAAATGCTTAAATGCTTATTCGCTTGATAAATTAGGTTCTATTTGGATTGTACAGTGTTTCAAGTTAACTCGTATAGTTAGATATTATGGGTGCTAATCAAATTTGATTAATAAAGGTAATTTATGGTTAGATACGAGTACTCGTAAATTGATTTAGGAATTTTGATGATTCATTAAGTATGTGTTGAAGAGGACAAATGAAAATATAATAGTCCCATTTAGAAAACAAATATACCTAGCTAGAGCCAAAAATTTAACTAGATTCAGTTTTGACTAAGGATTACTTCGAAGAATTAATCGATTTTTGTTGATTCTAAATTTAAAGAGTTAATTTAAATTTTCATTTGTGTCACATTTGTGTCACAAGCTTTAACAACATGAATTGACTCCCACGCGAAAAAGTATATTTAAAGAGTATCATGATATAAGAATAACATGAGATATTGTTGTTGTATTATTCAAATTAGAATTCGCATCAAATAAATTTCAAATTTACGTGAATATTGTAACAGCACTGTGAGAGAATAAGCGCTTCAAAGTCATAAACTTTTGTAGATTGTTCGAAACATTAAGATCTTCAAATATGAAATCTTTTATTATATGACAGATAGCCTTCAATAAATTCTTATCATAAAACATTCAGACTTTTATAAGACGCATTTAAAGTACATTAATTTTAGAGTTGATGCAACTTTCATACCAAATAATAATGATACAATAACAAGACATTATAAAGGAATACAGTTCGACACAACATGATTGTTACCGTATGTTTCAGTGGCGTATCAGTATCATCTAAATAAATTCCCCACCATAAATATAGATCTCATTATTTTAATGTGATATTTCTTTAAAATTTTTTATAAACGAGTTTGAAAGCTGGGTCATCAAATTTGTATTCTCATTTCTAAATTTATAATATTACAGTCAGTACACACATTAATTTACACGTAAAGTGTAACGAAATTGCTCCAATGAGAATTAATTTTATTGATTCAATGGAAATTTTACTCAATCCTCTTAAAAGACCAAAATAGAAACGTATAGGAAATTTAACTCTCTTGTAACATTTATTATCGTGCGGCAATAATAAACTTATCGCATTCATTATCTCGTCACATTTATTATTTTCCTAATAACGAATTAAATTGCGTTTCTTTTTTTTTCGGATTTAACGTCAGATTAAAGCAGAATTTAAACATAATCGAGTGCTGTTTCATTAACCTTCCATTAACATTTCGTGACATTACTTTCTAATTCCCCTTTTCACTTTGAACAGTACGTTTAAACGCAAAATAACATTAAATTATTAAATAACAAAGTTATTCCAACATTAATTCGATTCAAGTCCTGTAAATCCGCTTAATTTTTCATGCGTTATAAACAAAACTCACTTTACAATGGGATTCGCATTTATAATAAACTATGGGAAATAAAAAAAAAAGAAAAAAAAAGAAGAAAAAATAAACGGAAAGGGGTAAAGGTTAATTGAAAGCATAAGTTACATTTTATTCGTTTTGCAGTTTTGGCGAAATGTTTGATTAATATAATCACGCGTGCATATAAATATATTAATCCGCAAACGAAACGCATAAATGTGAATAAAGCAATGGCATTGCAGTTATACTGGTTTATGCCGTTGATAAGAGATCGGCCAAGAGATTGGAAAACACGCCCGATGCTCTCATATTGCCGCGGCGATACGCCGCCACTATCATTTCGCATCCACGGTTTGTTTGTGTAAATTGGTGCGCGCGTGTGCGTCGTCCGTGCGTATAAATTGCGCAAACCCCGCCCTGCGCCGCGGCAACAAACAAACGCGCACGTACCAAACTTATACCGGCGCACGCGTCCAAAGGAGGAATGCATTAGTCCAAATACGACTGATATGCTTATCGAAATGATCCTCTATAAATGAAGCCGCTCTTCGGTTTTCCAGCCTTGCTCTCACGGTTTTCGAATATCCGTCAATTTGACACGTGACACTGAGAAAAAAAATTTAAGGATTTATAACTAAAATTGTCTGGTTAAAGACATTTAATTAAAAGAATTAAATTTTTTGTTTCAGTAACAAATATTTTTGGTTACGGTATACATAGTTTAAATAACTATTTGAACCAACATATTTAGTTACTCAAAATAAAAATTTTGGTTAGCTAATAAAGATACCCAATTATATCCCCAATAATTATCCGATTAGGTTATTTGGTCTGGTCCAGGTATGGTCCCAATCGGGTTAACTGTAATCGGTTTTTAATCCCACCCCCTGGGAGAAATCTATTAGTCTATTATTATAAAATATTTTTATATGTATATAGTACATATTATATAAATAGACTATATTTGTAGAAAATTGTGGATATGTTAGCATTTATGGTATAAAGTTTATACTTATAAAAATGTTTTAGAAAAAAATGTCGTTATTAAGGAATAGAACCTGTTACCTCATAGTTATCGCTCACGCACTTTACCATCATCCACACCGTCACTTAGAAGAACATCAGTCTTTGTCAAAGTGTAATGCCAATGTAATACGAGCTTGCCAAAATTTTTTCTATCTCAAAGTGGTAGACTGGTGACTTTCAATACTTTTTTTTCTTTTAAATACTACATGTGGTTTAATATCCATGCATAGAAGTAAATTTCGCCTGTGTCTCATCAACAATTTAAATATGTGTTGTTGAAGCTAATTTCATAAGTAAACAATGCAATATATAAAATGGATTCGAGTTGAAAATAATTTTGAAAAAATAGGTACAATAATAAATTATAAAATGGTAAATGATATTAAACATTTCACTCGTCGTTATTTTATTTGTCACTTTATGACCGCAATTTGTTGACCTGTAAAGAACATTCTTTGAGATTGAAACGTTGTTATGTGGTCATAAAAATGGAACAAATTGAAGAAATAAATTAATAATTAATTGAATTGTCTGTTTGGTAAAATTGGCTTCAGCAACATATATTTAAACTGCGTCATATTTATAAGGAATACTGAAAATGCGCACGTATCCACGAGTTATTGTAAAATATAGTAGCGACTACTAATAAAATTCTCTCAGTGCAATTTTATGCACCCGTTGTTTGTTGGAAATAAAAGAATCCAAAGGACGGGTTTAAAATTATATTTTAAAGGATGACGAATTTCAGTGTAAACATATAAATCCGAAAATTTACTGTTTTATTTTTTTAATGCCGTAACGGACAATAAACTTTTAAAAGGTCAAAAAGCATTCATTTGACGTTTCTATTGTTTGTAAGTATTAATTAATGTGACGTTTCCATATATTTTTTTTAATGGTCGCATACAAAGAACTTTTTACAACATCTTATTATTATTATTACATAATTTATTAAAATGTTCAAGGGCTTTATTTAATCAATAATGTTGCGTTTAAACAATTAAAATTATTTTAGAAACAGAAATTTGTTTAGAAATTGGAGGAGATTAACAAAGTGAAGCCATTTTTATATTCATTAACAATTTTTTTTGTTAAATAACAACAAATTTAGCTGGTTAACTGTTATTGCTGTGGGTATTTGGGTCGTTTATATTAACTTTAAATAAATGCAGATTATAAAGATACATTTTTAAATATCAATGTGCGATTATTCGTAAAAATAGTTTTAAAAACACGTTTTGAAAATGATTTATTTTGAGCGGTGAAATGTATTTATTTATTTGCGCAGGATGACGTAAATGTAGAGTGTGAAAATCGCGTTGGGTTTTGGACAAATACAAATTTTGTACAGGCGTCAATGGTATTCAATGTGACACCTACGTGTGCCTCCATGTTCTTCTTAACGTGACAGGGATGTGATATTGAAAATTGACGTCACTTTCAAATTACAAGAAAGTCGTTATAATGTCGTACGTTTTATGGCGTCGTTACAGTATAATTTTATTGTATATAATTAAAGAAAGTGGCTAACTTAATTCCATATTTACACTCCAGTGCGCAACGGTTCTGTTTGGAACGTAAAAATATCTGTATTTCAAGAGTGTCGCTGTGGAAACTCAATTTTAAATCGTTGTAAACTTTCAATTCTGTACAGCTTTTTTCCATTTGTATTATCAATACGTTTCTTGCAATACTCCAGAATCGTAAGTAAATAATCTATAATATTAAATATGATTTTGATCAATTATATCGAATATTATATTTGCACTTGTGATAATCGGGTTCATTATACTTTAACAAATTTACTTCTAAAAACAGTAAGGTTTTTTTAAAAAAGTAAAAGAAATTAATATTAGGCATTTTATAATATTAAATTTCAGTGAAATTGCCACAACTTATAATCTTTAGGTGTACGATTCCAGAAGGTTCTAGTCTGTAACCCAGATTCAAAGCGAGGTACACCTTATATTCTGCCTTTCGATATATGTTCAGGTACAGTACTGAGACTGAAAGGGTTAAAAAAAAAAAATCATCGAGACACATAAATATCATAATGTTATTATTATTCGTCTAGATTATGATTCTGATAAAATACTGACGTCAATCGTGTCCTTTTGACGTCACTTGGATATTTCTGGTTAAATAAAAGGAATGAATTTTTTTTCCTTCTTTTTTTTTTTTTCATTATGTTCCAACACCTCGGATCAGCGTTAAATAAATACTGATTTTCTTTCCGGGAATATGACGAAAAATCAATCTTAGGTTCGTTTGTTTACATTGAAGTTCGCTGTCCACTGAGGGATCCTCTTAAAAGCGAAATTGAAAATGCTGCTTTCTTTCAATGCGGAATGGCCGAAAATGCGTCGCTTTTTCCGCGTCCTCGGCGCCAACAATGGCGTAGCCTGCAGTTAAGAGTGAATTTCTGAATCTTCAGTTCATCGCGATTTTACATTATATACGATTCGGCTTTGCTCTTTTGTCTTTGGCGTTTTGCACCTTCTGTTCTATTCATTATGGCGTCCCGAGATTACAGTCATTTTAAGCGGCAAACTCCGCGACCGTTCGCTCTTTTTTCTCCCTCCTTTTCCTTTTTTATTCCGCGCTTTTTTCTCCCCCCCTCCCCCTTTATGATGGCCTTCATGGAGATTTCGGGTTTTTCACGGGGGAAATTAATTGTCGCGAGAAATAAGTCCGGGTAATTGTAAAGTCGGGCGATGGTTGGAATATATTTTTCTTTTCTTTTTTTTTTTAATTGGAACTTTAGGATTTTTTTTTGTGCGGAAGGCAATTTTAATTGCAGCTTTTCATACCGATTGCGATCGCTTGGGATTTACCGAAGATTGACGAAAGTTAAGGAAAATTAATGACCTTCCCTTCCGGAAGTTTAAACTGTTTATCCCGTTTCGGCCATCTTTATTTCGGATTGCGCGCAATCCAATAATGGCACGAACATTATTCTGCCCTTTAGTTCATTTTCTTATACTTAATTTTATCGTTTTACTTTACGACGTTTAATTTCCTGCCGACGACTCGCGATGTTCAGTTGCTAATTCTCTGTTTTCCATAATTTATTCGATCATTCTTATTTTATCGTATTTGGTTTTATGCGTGCGCATAACCGTAATTCATCCGAACATTCTGGTATAGTAATATTCTATCGGCGCCATTTTTATCGCTCCAAATGTATACATACCGTTAATTTTTTTCTTATACTTCTCATTGAAATGAGCGCGGCATGGCCCTAGCTAGGAACGAACAATAATTGTCCAAAAATCAATTTTCGTCCATTAAGGTAGACGACTATTAAGGCTATATCAGATCTGCATTAATACTGATCGAAAAATGGAAACTCAATCCTGAAAAGGTTTTGACAAGGTTTTAAGCTTTAGTACACCATTTAACTGAAAAGAGGTTTTGTCTCTGATTGAAATAACTTTGAAATGTCTAGAAGTTGGCTTCGTTTAGATATTAGATGTTTAAATAATAGCATAATATATAAGTACTGGCCCTAAGTTTGGATTAACTTTGGCATTGATATTGTGCCTAATCATAGTGGGCCTGTACATCCACCCTGGCAATTTCTTATAGAAAAAGAAACAAAGAGTTTCTTTCTCCTATAATATTTGGGTTTCCAAGTATCGCGCATCCCTTTCTCGCAAGCTATGTTATTTCGTCATCTTTTATTCTTCTGTTTCAATAGCAGACATATTCAGATCTATCCAGTTTTCATTCGTGTCAACTTAAATTAATATAATAAGCAATCTTAGGATGAAAGTCTCACTTGGACCTGGTGTACAAAGGAACTGAGAAATAAGGGGTTCAATTCCCAATGGATAATTATTTTAATAATTATTTCATGCATTCCTGATTGGTCCCAGGTGTAACTGATTTGAACATTTCCGATCGATACCTTTGCACTGCTTAGCGTTGCATTAATGAACCGAGTTCCATTAAAATATCCGATCTGTTTCCTGCACGATGTTGCTAATTCCATATCAGGACCGCGGTTTGGCATAACTACAAATGCCAGCGAGATAACTTACAATAAGAATATGCGGAGTTAACGAGACGCGCGTTATTTCACTTGCATTACTTTCAAGTGTCCTTAAACCGTCATCGCTTTTGCTTTCACCTTCTATATTTGTGTCATTATAATTTAATGACATTCCAATTCAGACTTTGTCGTGTATTGCACGTTTGAATATACGAACTTATTGATTTCTTTCATTTTTGAAACAATTTCAATTATTAATTTAGTACTTTCCCTCAATTAACCAATAAATGAATTATGAATAACTAACAAACAGGTAGCATGCAAAATTAACGAAGGTAATGAAGTTACAACAACAATTTTTTCCAATAAAAATCTGTCAGTTAAATAAACCTTCCACCTTGACTCGGTGCGAAAGGTAAAGTTTTTCTGTAAACAAATACTGACAATTAATTAACTTTAAACTTATCATTGGCGTTGCGTAAAAATAAAAAAAAAATGATAATAACAATGCGATAAATAGACCTTTAGTTCGTCCCAATTGAGGAACGGTAATTTGGAAAAAGCGGGAAATTTACGCGGGAAGTGCTATCTCCGATCGATTAATTAGTAATTCCAAATGAAAGTGGGGGGGGCATTTTTGTCGAACGCGAGTCCGTTAATTCGATTTATACGTTGGGCATAAAATATTCCGCCGCGCACCGCGGAAGTAACTTATGCCAGGCCAACGAACGACGCTCCGCGGCGGGTCATTAGCGGGCATGTCCGACCATTGTACGTTAATTTATGCCCGATTAAGACACGACAAGTCCATAACTGTTTCATCTTAATTAACTTCCGCCGGCAAATATTTACGACGCACTTAATCGGACTTGTCGTTGGTCATGTTAGACGATTGGCGCGGGGGCGCGCCGGATCAGCCGTGACATGTCCGATCGGTGCCGCGGTGATTTATAACCCCGGACATTCGTGTTACGCCATGCCGGCTGACTCCGTGTTCCAATCGGAATAGAAAATTATCATTTTCTATAACCGATCGGTCACGGCATGTCCGACAACGCTGCCACGAGTCCAGCGATATCGAGCATGTTCATTTTTGATGCTGATATTTTGTATTTTTAATCGGCAATCGGATCAAATTGATTTATAATCTTCTCCCGAAATTAGCCGACAGTTTATTGGCTTCGAACGTATTGTTAACCGGTTAACTGTGTCAAATATGTAAAAATATATGGTGAGAACGCCTTAAACAAGGAAAGTTGTGGTTTCAAAAATTAAAAAACGATGAATTTGACGTCGAAGACCAAGGACGTTTGAAAGGAAGACCGAAAGTCAATAGGAATCAATTAGAAGTAACTCAATTATATAATAAACAATTTTATATAATTTAAAGTCATGGGACGTGTTGATTTTTATTAAAAATTACACAGGCTTATAATCCTATATAATCCTGATATAAATTTGTATATAATATCTATCCCTGATATTAATCTTATTTTAAACGATTTTATACCCAAGTTTAATGGTACGAATAATTTTGTGCATCTCGATGTAATTTAATGTTTAGGATGTTGCACTAAAAGTTCAATATTTTATTCATGTAGATTTTATTGCCTTCTTTTGTCAGCAGCTGTAGTGAGTCGTAATTAATGCTCTAACAAGCGCGTATTTAGGTTTTGTTTTCAGGGATCTCTTCCCGCTTTTAGTAGGTAAACATAAAAGCTTTTATGGCTATTCGTATTATCAAAAAAAAATATATCCTGCAAGTTTTTCACCGTTTTTGGTATTTTTATTTATTGAAATTTATTTTCATGTAATTTTCAGTTTCATTTCAGTTCATATAATAATAACAATATTAAACAAACACTTTGCTTTCCTATGAAATTTAATCATTTTTTCAATAACAATTTAGAAGTTACTATTTTGTAGTTAAATTCAAAAATTAATCACGTATAATACAATATTTTAGATGTTTTTTAATGATATATATTGAATTTTCATTTTGACAAAGTTAAAGAATTATTTACTGCAATTTTGTTTAAAAATGTGTTTATAGACATAATTTAATTATTTAATTTGATTTATTTGTTATTTGTTCAGTAATTAATGTCGAATAAAAGGGGGAAATGAAATAAAAGTGAATATTTATAATTAAACTATACTCAATTAACTATAACTATACTTAATATATAAATTAACTATATACTTAAAATTTTATATGCTACATTCAGTGTTCTTAATAACCTCAAGTTGCAATATTATTTGGCGTTCGAATAAAAGTTTGATCAATTTTGTCAGGAGAACCGCTCTCTACCCCACCCCTACCCTCACGAAACATTAACATCGTAACGTTCAGCGATTGTGACTCAGTGTTATTCGTCTCTGGAGAGCTGATATGCGAGATGCATATGTAGCCAGAGCAACGCACATAATGCACCCAGACATCCGATAAGGGGTGTATAAAGGGTCTTTGGCAAAGATCGAGATGTTTCGAATAAGCACCATCACGCCCAATCATGTCATTCTTAGAATCATTATCTCTCCGGTAATCCAACCTCATTCCGTATTTTATCATTATATGAGGGTATTATATTGACAGCACGTCGTGCGAGATTGCGCCAAATATATGGTTTTCCGAATTATCTGAATTATTTCGGCTTTCATCCCGAGAACGGAAAGGATAGTTGTGAAATGAATGATGATAATCTTTTGATAAAAGATCAATATTTTGTATTGTAAGGGAGTGCTGAATTAAAAGTCAAATTAATCATTGGGTATAAGCCGATGAACGTCATTTTTAGTGATTGAAAATTTCTAAACTAAGTTTGAAAAAATGTTGAAATAGTTGGAAATATTGAAGTATTGAAACTTTTCCTAGATCGTCGTGTATGGAAATTCAAAAATGTGTGGTTATATTTGAAAATTTTTTAGTCGTATGTGCACAAAAGGTAGAAACATTTTAGCTAATTTTCACCAGCTTTTTTTACTGCTTTTACCTGTATACGAACAGAATATATGAATTAAAATAGTCAGAAAATAATTTATTCGTATATAATATTTGAAAGTAATCATGAAACTGTGTCGTAACTGTATTATAAAGTAATTTTAACTAAAGATATTGTACTTGTAGCTCAGAATAAAAAATATTATTTCTTCATCTCGAATATTAACGTATATATTTATTTTTGTTTCAGGTGAGTTTTTAAAGGCTTCTGCGGTTGGTGAGTAATTAAAAACAGATCATAACAATACCGAGATTATTAGTTTGATTTAATTTAATTAAGAGTACTTTCTTACCAAGAAATAGAAATACCACCAGGATGTTTAACAAACTTTTTATGCATTTTTGTACTCTGAAGGAAGCAGAAGAAATTGAAATATGTAATACTTACTGGGAAACTAAAGTCATAAGAAATTTTAGGAATATTTGCGAGAATAATAATAATAAAAAACATATATAAAACCTTTCTACAAAATTTCATAATAATAATAATATAGATTGAAATATTATAGAAAGATTTTAATACTCTTATATTTTTCTTGCGAATTTCGATAAAATACCTTACTCCTTTAAGATTTCTAGATTCATTATTTTCTTAGCAAAGATTATACATTTTAATATTTGTTTCCTTTCACAGTATAAATACTTAAAATATACTTTAGACGTTCGACCAATCCGCCACGCTTTTCTCCAGCGATGAAAATAGTATAAATAATTTTAGACTCGGTGCGCTCATCTGTGAAGCAATACTCCTTAATGTGAAAAAAAGCTTGTTACAATTCTAATTATTTACAAACACGAAGCACCGTTTATCAGGCCGTTTGATAATAATCGCAATGGCATCCAAGAAGTTCAAAAAGACTTTCTACCATTTCATTCTTCTCGGTGCAAAGGCACAAATTTCATTTCAAATATAAAAATAATTAGCCATTTAATATCACCTGCGTCGAGAATAAAGAAATATCACAAATTGCAAGCTCTTATACCAATTTCACGGGTACATTGGAGAATCAAATATTATTGCCATAAGAAATAATAAAATTTAGCATCTGAAACTTTAGAACCTTAATATATATACAATGGAGGAAAAATTACCATTAGAGCACAGTAAAAATTGTGACAAGAAAATATCAAAATATTTAAAAACAATCTTTACTATATTGGCACAATAAATTTTCGCTTTCAAGTTCATGCACAATAACTTTTAATGCATTTTTTAAGTGCAAGGTAGCTTTTAAAAATATTAAAATTTCTTCCAACGCTTATTCATTGTTGCTATTTTTAATAGTAAAAATGTCCCCTTTTTCGTGCGCATCCCGAAATTAATACGAAAGGCGTTAAATGTTGCGATCACTTTTTTCCTGGCCCAGACTCCCGCGGGCGATGACCGCGGGAATCCTTCACGACGCAAAATACACCGTCACTCGCAATTGCCCGGCGTCGTTTCGCTACGACACCTTCGGGCTCGTCATTGTGATTTTATTGCGAAACAATTCTCCGCGCCCGAGGTATTAGATAACAGCCCGGGTATAAGGAGCTTTGCCGGGGACGGTAACGTTCCGCGCGAGCACCGCCGAGGCTAATCATGTTATTGTTTGGCAAGTATAACGAAAGCAGCAATCTTGTACACGAGCGGGGGGGGGGGGGCGGAAGGAAATATTGCAAATCGCACGGTGCATTATGATCGCGCGCGCAGCTTCGATATCGCGGCGCATGTTTGCGTATCCTATCATAATACCGCATCCGTCGAATTCCCAGTAAATACGACCTCCGCACACGGCAAAGATAATGGCCCTCCTGTTTTTTCAACGGAACACATTGTTACATTTGAAATTCCGTATCCGCGCAACTTGACAAATGGTACTTCAGCCTGAGCGCATTATTACGTACGTGCGGTTCGTGCGCGAGCATTTTACCCCGTATCGATCCGTCGTCATTCATACGCCGCGCTCGTGCCTCCACCCCGATCTATCAATCCGATGTTTTGGTACCCGCGAATTTGCTGCTTCCGCGCGCGCTTTACCAGCCCCGGAAAAACGCACCGAGCCTTTTAGGGCCGTTCGCGGAACGCGCGCAAAACGGCGCTTTCACGCCCCAGCGCAACTAAACCCCCGATGGCCCGCTCCAACCAACTTTTCCCTCTCACCCTCCCTCTTTTACTCTCCCCACTTTATTCATTTTTTCCCTCTTTCTCGGGTTCTTTCTCTCCTCCTTCCCCCCTCTC
>JABFPN010003029.1:0-19576 GCA_022817305.1 Leptoteleia sp. ZL-2020
TTGGTAATTAATAATAAAAAATTCGTAATATATGAAATAATATTAGTATTTATTTAAAAGAAAGATAATATATCACAACTTTACGAAAACACTTAGTAAAATATACTCATATATTTCTCTCAGTGTACTCAAACTTGGCTAGATTTTTACGGTAATTTGTATTAGAGTATTTTCGGTACGATATGATACTTAAAAAATTTACATTTTTGAACAAATTTAAATGCAAGTTTTATACAGTAATACATTTTGCGGGAATTTTATACGTTTATCACAAATAATCGAATCAATTTGTTTCGGCTGGCTATTAAAGTCCGTCAATATAAACCGAGGAGTTGAAGTCCATCAAAATAAAATCAGCACTTGGTTGATCCATAATTTATTTTTAACGATCGCTGCAGACAATGCTTTAGGGCTATATAGACGATCCTTCCAACTGCAAATAAACTAAGCAACCGGAATCGCGGACGTTTAAGAGATCTCGCGGGGCAAATATATTCTTGCTAATTGCGCCTCCGCAACTTACTTAAGTACGCGAGGTGTTATTTATCGAAACCTTTATTACGTTATAAGTTTGCTATACAGTGCGATGGCGTGCATTCTTTTGCAAATGAATGCCACTCGACGAGCACTTTTTGAGACAACAGTGAATCCAATTTAAATCCAGTTAATTGCTGGAGAAATCCCGCACTGTCTAAAAGAGAACGACGACGTTGTATTGCAAACCCAAGGAGTTGATATTTGTCGAGAAATGTAAATAAGAAAATTCCGCATAAGTAATGAAGAAGAAAATGTTGCGAATTTGGGGAATTCGACTTATGGAAAGAAACGCCAAAGAGTAGAAATTCAAAATACGAATGGTTTGAAAATGCGCGGATATTGTGGCGCAAAAAAAGTGTGCGCCGTCATATTTTACGGCAGCTTATATGCCGTGATCAGCTATCATTTCACGGAAGACAATTTGGCGACGTAACCATAGATCCCCGGCTAGTGTCTCGCAAATTTATTCCAAATTCCTGCATGCGGTCGGAAATATCGACTTTTCTCACCAAATGTTATGCATTCTCCCCGTGCTTTTGAATTACAGAACTATACTCGGGTGTTCTGCAGGATGTTCATCTTCTTACGTGGAATGTGCTGTGAAAACCTTTTTTTGATAGTTTAACAAATTTTCGTTCGAGCACCATTCATTAAGTTTCTAACAAATGATTTTAAAAACAGTCAAAATATTTCGTTTCCATTTTAATCTCTCATAGTGCAAGTTTAATTTCTCGCAAATTGAAATATTTATTCCAAAACTTATTTATGCTTCGATTGTACAATTCAGCATTGTTCATATAACATATTTCGTTCCGATTAATTGAAACGCCATGTTAGTAATTAATTAAGCAAACTTTATATTTGTACAATTTATTTGGCATGTTAAGAGCACATAAGTACGGCATTTAGTAAATAGAAATAAATTGCAACCATACAATTTGTTCCGGCGACTTCATTAATCAAGTGAATGGGTATTAAAAGTTACAAATGATACATTTACTATGGCGAAGAAATAAAGCGGAACTGCAATGCAGAAAAATACTTTGAGCCCGCGCACTTGGCTGCGCGAACAAGAAATAATACACCGTTAAATATTGCCCGGGCGTCACGGGATCGTTTTTCAATTAGATGTCAAGAATATTTTCGCCACTCGGTCATCAATCTCAGTGAAACCCCCATCAATTCAAAGGCACGACCATGGCGATATATAGAAACTCAATATGTTCGTATCCATTTTCTATTGCGATATTGCGATTTGTAATGAGGCTTATCACTCAACTTGATATGCCCAGACGCTTCAGGAACGCCTTTATTGATTTCGCGCTCGATGGCGGTTTCACATTTTACTGCAATTCTCCGTACAAACAAGAAGCCCTTCGACTTTATCACGGTAAGCCAAGACTTCGAAGGAAATTAACTCGCGGGTATAGTTGTCTAGGAATTTCGCCCGGGATTCAATTGGAAAACGAACTCACTGATTATTCCTCCTACGCTTCGAAATCGGAACTTTTGCGATTGACCATTTCCGAATTCGCATTATCTCGAAAATAACCTCTCTGTTTTCGGTTGTGCACTGGTTAAACAACTTTGTCCTCCTTGCTAAAAATGAACGGAAAAGTTGCACAAAATCCAACATTAACACTCGAGATGATCGTTTTTGGTTCGCCATATTCTTCTATTTTGTATACTTTTGCTCGGAAAAGTATTTTCAAATAAAAACTTCCAAATAAAAATCATCAGCGATAAAAAGGAAAACATTATTTCTTTTTATTTTAAATCATGTAATATGCATTGTAGTTGGAACAATTTTGTATTAAATTTGTAAATATAATTGAAGAAATAGTTGTCGTTATTGTAGACATTAAATAATGTAATATATTTTGCATTTTATAAAAAAAAAAATTAATGTTTAAAGTTACGCGATTAACGAAGACGGTATTTAAAGACAAACGTAAATTACTCATTCTCAACTATTAAGCTGTTTCTGTGTTTGACGAACATTGAGAAGATGGTTGAAATTAGTCTTTACTGCAATAAGAACTTCACAAGTTTCAAACTTGCAATATACTAACAAATTATTTTTATGACAGCGTAGTATCCCAGTTCTTGTTGATGTATTATTCTGTTTCGTACAAGAGTCAGAATATTTTTAATCAAGCAATCCTTTACTTAAATCAATTTAAGTAAATCAAGCAATCAATTACTTAAATATTTTTTGATCCGGATACTAAATTAATAAAATGTTTCATTTTAACAACTAAATATTAGTAAAGCCGATTAAAATGTGGCTGTATTAAATGAAATTTTCTCTGAGGATAATAATTGTTACAATAACGGAAATAAAATATAAGATTCAAGGCTTCTATTATATTTTAAAACTGCCTTCATTTTGAGACAATCATTTCATCCAAGTTTGGGACTCATATACTTAAAACGTATAGCAGTCGCCATGGTAGAGTACTTCTTTAACAAATACTCTAACAACCCCCCTTCTCCAATCTTCTCACGGTAATATTCTCATTAATAATAATTTCAATCGTCTAAGATTACAATTTTAATAGCTGCAACTATAATTTTACTGCAAGTAAAGATATTGCGAATGTTTTAAAATATGGTTTAAAATTTCAACAACTAGTTAAATTTGAATTGAAAATAAATAATTATTTATGAAATAATCTTAATTCTGTAAACTAAATATAAGTCAGTTCTTATGAGTAAATGTTTTATACTTCTGACAAGATATACTAAATTTTAATTAAATATTTACTGAAAAATTTACTGGTAAAACATGATTCTCTTGTCAAGCCCTCGACAGATTATAATATAATTTTGCTACAAGAGGAAGCCCGTAAATGAAATGAAAAGCTGCTCTTTTATAAATTAATTCGCTTATTTAATCACTGTCGTTGTAAAATGTATTGTGCGAGTAAATGCTATAAATTTTACATGATATGTGAACGACATTAACGAGGTACAAAATTTTGCGCGCAAAACCATTTCTAAGTGGACCGTGAAACTTTTTAATTTTAGAGTATGTAAAACCGTGAATGCGATCCGAGTAGAATGAAGGACACTGCTTTTTCAAAAGAGTGACGTACTCTTCTTACGTACCACGTTCTCGGATGTAATGGGCAAAAAATTGTACTTCATGACAACAGTCTAATGAGATTTTGAATTATGCTGTAGTTATATTCTGAAATGTAACTCAGTCTCTCTTTCTCTCTTCCCCTCTCTCTCGCTCCCTCTTTCTGTGCTTTCGTAAAGCGCGGATTATATGTGACTCAATTATCGTCGGCGCCGTAAGGTTCTGGGATTTCTTCGAGATTTTACCCATTTTCGTGCGAAATTGCACGCCACGATATCTCGAATAACTCGTATTATGTTCAAAAAGGAACGTAAACACATCGCCAGTCAATAAATCTATAAAACTTGGATGGATTCATTATATGGTTTAATTTTGATTATCTCGGAAAATATTATACTGGTTTGTAATATTACTGAATAATTTCATTATTTCAATTCTGTAATAATAATAATAATGGACTATTGTTTCATTGTTTAACAAATTCGAATTTGAAATTTTCATTTCAGAACTTTTTATTTTGTATTTTTCGATGACTCTAGATTCCTTAAATAACAATAATTGGTTAAATTGAACATCGAAAAATACTCGCTTTAAGTGATATTAAAAGTTCATATATGTGAAGCTGTTAAATTAAATTTCATCTTCATATCCGCGAAGCATACGATATTGTATTTCAACTTTATTCATTTCCATTACAATTTAATCAATACCCTTTAGTTAACCTAAATAACATATGAATAATAAATAATAATCCGTTTCGCATTAAGTATAAAAAATTACATGTTGTCATTATGAAAATTAATTGGTGATATATAATAAATTAAATTTATTTTTTCCTCAATACGTAATCAATAAAATATTGAATTAATTTTGAGGAGAGTCTGGGAGTTCTATAAATTAAGCAGGTAGAATTTACTTGACAAACACAATGAATGAGTGACAATGTTATAAAGAAATCAAACGAAATGTTAAACGGGAAAAATTAGAAGATAAAATGTTGATTCGATTTATCAAAATGCAAATTTCAGGCGTCCGTATTTCAAACTAAAATATAACACTTTATTTTGAAAAGAATCGGAATTGAAGGAATGCAATTCGTAGAACACAATTTGTTGTGCTCTTTTCAACTAGCTCCATCGCGGAATTTTGAAATGGCTGTGCATCTATCCAATGTGGCTACGAAATTGCACTCACGAATCACGCTTGACGCATACCATTCTTCATTTCGGTCTCGCAGCCTTTGATTCAAAAGGTGCCGGCTAAAGGAGACGACGTAAATATGGCAAAATATTATTGGAGAATATGAACCAGAAGGAAAACCGACCTTTGGAAATTCTGCCAGAGTGGGCAGTTTTCTCCATTTGAAAATATGCGAATAGTATGAAATCTCGATGCCACATTTTTCACGTTATTCCGTGGAGCTATACCTGCTTTATATTTCACATTTTTATTACTAGTTTACCATTTGTTTTGTTACGCATCCACGCTCCCAAAGTTTCGCATACTCTTTCCGCAAACATTAGCCCATTACTACAAGATTCTTATATCGACTTAGGTATCAAAATGTGTCTTTTTAATATTTGTTTTAAACAATTACTAATTCTAATAAGTAATTACAATCATTTATGCACGTATGACGTTGATTAAAACTTTACTCCAGTATAGTTACTATACTAAAAAGTAATAATGCTTTATTGCGACTGTCTATAATTTTCAAGATACGTAATTAAGTTTTCTACACAATTATTTAATTTATTGTTTAATCGCATCATAGTTCTCTTTTAAGAAAGAATTAAAGAAAGAATTTTATTCCTTTCAGAGCAGTTTCTTTTAATGCTCCGAAAGATCATATAGTTGCTCGTGTTGCCACACGATTTAATTTGAAATTAAGCGCTTCTCTCCATTGTTAATTAAAGTCTTTATTTTTAATTAAGTAGCATTAACTGTCATTGTTCCAAATAGATGGATGTACATTGCTGATACATTTTTGAAACATAAATGACACTTACAAAAAAACTTACTTTAAAAGTAAATTTATTATTTGTAACTATAAATTATTCTTTATTTAAAAAAGAAACGTACTTGATTATATAACGTCATATATTATTATTTACATATTTTATGAAAACGTGAAAAATTTTGCATTTTAAAAAGCACAACATAAAATAACACATTAAAGAAGTTAACGTGCTGAAAATAGCACTTTAAGTAGTAAGAGCACGTTATATTCCTTGTTTTTTCATTTTAATTTTATTTTAATTAAAAAGAATTTACCACAATCAGTCAAGAATTAAATGCAACGATTAATTTAAGGCTATAGTGTAATAATTATATATTAAAATTCAATTATCCCACATTAAAACGAACTTTCATCCAAAATTCATTCATTCTTTTTCGCAACAACCAAGTGTGTCCACATTTATTTTAATAAATGTGATTACAGGTTATTCCGGGGCAAGTACTCGGTCCATTTTTTCATTTTTTTTTTTTTTTTTTTTGTTCACTGACTATACTTAAGCAACGCTTTACGGTTTACATCTTTGTTTTATTTCACTATTGAACAATAACCCCCTCACTAATGGGATTCTTTTGTATTAAAAGATTAATCGACCCGAAGTGTAAAAGTGAAACGAACCTTTCTTGGCCGTTTGAAAAACGTTTTGTTACGTTGAGTATATTTGGTCGGAAAATGTAAATCGCGAGCATTACTTTGGGGCGCGTGTGGCACTGTGAGCGTTGTCATTGCAACAATGACGCAATTTGGCCGGTTCGCGTTGCCCGGAATTGTGTGCAAAAATGCGCCCAACTTAAGCAGTCCATAAAACATTACGCGGCAAGTTGCACGGCTCTCCGGCGGCCCTGGAGGGTCGATTCGGTAAGTCGGAAATCGATGCTAAAGTGTGGCGTTTGGAGCACCGTGGCGGGACCTTTGACGACCCCTCGCTTGCGAGTTTGTTTCGGCGTACTTGGCAACTGGCGCGTCCGCGCGGCCCTACGTTTCGGCCGGCGTACGTAGTACTTGCCGGGAAAGTTTGTACATTGTTGCGGCGCCGAACTCGTCTGAAAGCTCGAACGCGGACGAAAGGAAGCGTGTCGCGGGCGCGCGCGCGCGCGCTCACCCAAGCTGTGCCGGTCTGATTCAAAGCGGAAAGGCGCGGCCGCACAATATGCGTGGACTCTTGGCGCATTGTGTCGTAACTGCCAGTTACTTGGAGAAACTTTTCAATGGAAAACAATGTCCAGCCGTGCGCGCTGCCAGGCAAAGTCCTTTTCAAGAGACCGCTACTCGAAAAACATTTTATCCAAATGAGATGGCTCGGCACCGGCCGTAAGCGCAAAACTTATAACTGATTTTCGGCCATTGCATTTTTCCAATCCCCCTAATGCGCCATATGTTTTCAATTTCGTATGATTACTCCGTTGCGGGGCAACTTTTTTCGAAGCAATCCCGCTGATTGTGAATGAAAATGTTGTCCAACTTTATTTCTCTTTCTGCGACTCGGAAGATACGCGCGTTATGAAATAATGCGCCGCACTTTTCAGCTAATGGCTTTCTTCATTTGGTCCCCGTTACAAAAGCAACATACTTGAACCACTATCGTACTCTTCGGCGCTTTCACGCTTAGGACACAAAGAAGGAAGAGGGGAAAAAAAATTACGCCGCGTCGCACTATTGCTGGCAATTTGAAAGGGCCCGACAAAGACGGCAAAATGACTGATCGGAGTGCAAAGTGGAGCGTTCGGTCGCGTCTTTACAACGGGCGCTGCAAACCTGGTAAATCGGTTGGCCTGGCCGGGGATGTACGCACGACTGTAACGCCGTCTCTCATAAGTTGCCGCGGCGCAAGTGAAATACACTTGCTCGGAAGTTTTTAATTATACGTAATCTTGTTCATTAATTGGCAATAAAACCCATTAAATGGGTAAATGCATGCAAAACGGTTTAAGTAAATACGTAATTATCGCTATTAAAAGTTTAGCGATTCGTTGCAGAAAGCTTGCGAGAAAGTTTCAACATTGTCGAAAATACAAAGCGGCTTATAATGGGGGAACCTTCTCGAAAGTTTAATAGCGGAGTCGGGCGAAATTTACAGTGGAAAAGAGAAAATTTGAAATTATTATTACAACATCGCTTTGTTTCGTAAATACATCGCTTTCGCAGTCAACTGTGGCAGTTCGCAAAAATCACCATTTCAAATAACTTCATTATACGCTAACTCCCTGCCAATTCGGGATCACTTTATTCGCGAAAATTCAATGCAGTCTCATTTACAAAGTGACGTTGTTTGGATTGCGCACAAAAGTGCGCGCGCGAGAATAAAAAAAAAAGAAAAAAAAAAGGAGCGAGAAGTAAAAAGATAAATTGATACCGGAGCAATCTCGCTTGGGAATTAAAGTGTGAAAGGCTCGAACTTTTTAATGCCAAGCCATTCATTTGAATGAACAATTAAATTGAAAACTGCGTCGCAAACCGCGAACTGTGTCAAGTGCGAGGAGAGGGGACGGTCGGGGATATTTGTAGAAGGGGGGAAGGGGGAGGGGGCTGGAGGTGGAGAGGAGCTAAAAGCGAATCTACGACGGCACTGGTGCATTTGACACCTTGATCTTTATCTAATTATTGCATATGAATAGAAGTTTGCGTTCGTAGGATTAAAGCGAAATTGCACAACGAGCTGTGGAACGCGGGCAGGAGTCGGTTGGCACGGAGTGGTGCTTAACTCGCGCCAAGTGGGCCGGATTTAAGATCAGCTATATAAAGTTACCAACACACAAAAGCGGCCTGCGAAAAGGGCGCCCGTTAAGAAGCGGGTGTCGCGTTCCGTGGGAGAGGGAGGGGGGGGAGGGCGCAGAACTGCGAGCACGATAAGAGACACATTCGCCTTCGCAACGGAACAATTTCGTTTGGCTCGCACAATTGCGACGACTCTTGGCCGAAGGTGTGAATAATTTCGCACTGTTGATTTTTCTCGTCCGATAATGACGCCGCTGACGGCGCAAGAAGTATGTAAATGGCCTTTGAATTTTTATTAGCCCAATAGATCCCGGGATTATGCATTTAATTTCCAAATTACACGCCAACTTTATTCGCGGAATAAGCGCGCCGCTTTTTCGCGCAATTTCCGTTCGGACGAAACGAAAGGGTCATGTGGGGGGGTGGAAAAAAAGTGGCGACCAATTAGACGCTTTTTCTGTCCCGACCACGGCAGGCAAAGAATAATGTTCCTTAAGTAATTAATGCCATAATTACGCGACTAGATATGCTGTAAATTAAAATTTTAATGAGCTGGTATCTTTTGCGACTCGGCATTTCCACACTCAGCGCCCCTTCCCCCCGCCCCCCCCCTCTCCTGACTTGGGATTTGTAAGTGTAAAGGGTACAAAGTAACCGATTAACTTATTTAAGCATAAAGTGAATATTTATTCCCGATAATACAAAGCTTTATAAAAGTTGCGTGGTGGTATAAGATAGTCGCATTTGCATACTTTGTTATGTAAATGTTTGTTATGTAAATGAAGACTGCGGAGCATCAGTTATGTTGCCGCGCGTCGTAAAAAAAGTGAAGCCGTAAAAATATACATGAATTTTGCGGTAGCGCCGTGTCAATCCGACGTGGGATTAAATTGGAAAATGAATTACTGAAGGCGCGTTACGTTATTAATAAACACGTAATGATATTATGGATGTTCATTAATGTCAAATTTTGTGTCCATTTTCATCCGGATTATTTCACAAATGAAATCTTTATAAATCCCAATTGCCAAGTTATAAACTTTTACATTTCAACAATCTTATTTTATGCCGAATTATAACAAAGTCCAATGACAAGATTTCATCATCTTAACGAGAAAAGTATCAATGTGTCTCGTAAAGTCTTTCAACATCTTTCCAAAACTTGTACATTAAACTTTTTATATTCGTGCTTTCGAGTCAATTATTAAATTACATTGCATGTAATCGACCAAACTTTCGTCGTAGGCAATAATGAAGATTCAATATTTGTATCTTCAATTTAGTGGGCATGCATCAAATGAACTTTTCTCCGGTTACCGGAGCACCCACATTTTTGCAGAAATTATCTGTTAGGTGTATTTGATCAAAAAGTATTTAATTGCTTCCATGGTTTCGGCAATCAATGTTTCTTGTCGCACGTAAGCCTCTTAAAAGAAGTATCTTGACAAAGCAGTTGTTGAAGTAAATAAATAGGTAATATGTAAATTTAATATCTTTATACATCACGGAAATCGGGAAGGACGGAAGACGCGGGAGCAAGAGGCGGAATGAGAGAGAGAGGGGGGTGGGAGGGAGGGAGGGAGCAATGGAAAAGAGGAAGTTAGAGTTAGGGCAGGGTAGAGACCAGGATTATTGCTTCAATATTGCTCGATTCCAGACGACGTAGTTGCGTCTACGTAAACCGTATGAGCACGTGTGCGGGCGAATGTAAGGATAGCTGACATTGCAACGTTATTAAGCCATCTCTTACCAGTTATATCCTCGTATAAGACCAGACTCTACCCAACATTGCCCCTTTCGTTTTACGTTTCCAGACACGCCATGCACGTATACATTTCGAAGGCCATTGACGTTTAAGTCCAACGGAAGATTCTTTCCTATTGAACTTAACTCATTCTTGCCGTAAAGTGACTATTATTATGCATGACTTCTCACAATGGCCCCACGCTTTTTCAATAAAATATGCTTTCGGCAACAATATTTTCCATCGGGCCATGGAAATTAAGCGCCGAAAGGAGTTAACCGTGCGAGCGTATTTGGGGAAATGAAATCTTAAGATCATTGGCTGGATAGTTTAACGGCTGACAAAAGAGCGGAAATCGCCGTGAGCAAATCGTTGCAAAGGTAAGGGCAAAGGGAAACAAAAATACGCTCAAAGTGTTTATAACGATGCCATTGATTTAGATTTTTCCCGTAAAAAGTGAAAGCGTCATTCGCAAAGATCGAGAAGCGCGCATTACATTTAGCTTGTCTTTTTGGAATGGGAGGAACGACTGAGAATGGGGCAGATAGGGAAAGCTGCGTGAAATGTTTTGTGGCGAGAACAATGAAAAAATCGAACGTCGTTTCACAAATACATTGCAGGAACGAAGGAAATTGGATAGTCGTATCGGAACATAAACGATATTAAACTGCTCGAAGAAGTCGCCTTGTGCGAGAACAAAGACGCTCCTTTGTGTACGTCTTCTATAGTGACGCTTATAGTACACTTGGAAGTGTAAAATTATCAACCTTTTCTTCGACACGGACAATTCACCGCGTTACACGTCTCTCTGGCTTTAATGGAAATGAAATAATATTTCACGAAACACGGCGCAGTGCAATTAAATTATGATTTGAAAATAAATTCTAATTTCAACTCTTTTCTTCTTTATCTTCATTAGTGTTTCTAAGTAAAATAAGAAATACACGCGGAAAAACGAAGGAGTGAATTTTCTTCTAATTAGTGGGAGTTGATCCCAAAAACAATATATCACACTTGTGACAGTGTGTGATAAAAATGATAAAATAAACTAAAATAGGAATGATTACTTTATGTTGGAATTTCTTTCATATTTTATTGCAATAAAGTTGTCTTTTGGCGTTCATCTCCGAGTTAATTTTTTCACTATTCTATGTAAAACTTATTTTTCACATCACTCCTCTTTTTGAGAGGTGGAATATTGTCATTACGGTGGAAGCATGAGATTTCAACGCGCTCGGAAGCTCGTTTATTTCGTCAAAAATCGAACGGTTATTTGATATTAATTAAAGGAAGATTTAAAGCTCTCGACTACTCGAAGAAAATGTCACGGTTCAAAGGAGAAAAGCAAATCTCAATGCAATTGCTTGGCGATTGGGTTTCGATTGAATTCAGATAAATAAAGGTACAATAACGTGGAATTTAACGAGGCATTTAAAAGCGCGTTGCCAAAAGTGTACCTAAAGCATAAACGAATTTCCTCTCCAATCATCGCTTCAAATATTCATCCGGCTGCGTGACAAAAATGTACATTTGTTTGATTTCCAATCTTTCTCGCAGCTTTATCGCGTCAGTAAGTCAGTTTTCTATATTTCATTAATACCCATCGAACGCTTCAATGTCCATCTGTTTGAACAGACACGCGTTTGTAAACATTCAAATCATTCGATCTCGTGGAAATTCATCGATTTAGCAATCGGAGTCAAAGAGAGCCACACATCTGATAATTGCAATTGCTACAACAGAATCATTTGTTTGTTCACCGTTACCACAAAGCATTGTTGAAGAGCCTCTGTGCCTCGATACCCTCAGCTTCGACCCCATTCCTGATATTCTTCCTACTTGCCCTCCCACTCGCTCCCCCGCAACTCCCCTCGATACAAACAGCCACCAGCACCATTTCATTCCCATCTACTTCGTTGCCTCTTTTCTCTCCTCCCCCCCCCCTTTCCCACCCCCTTTCTCTTTCTCGCTCATCCTCGATCGTCCCACCGTTCGAGCTTAATTTAAACAGTTTTCATCGCATTCTGCCAAGTGCAACTTCTCAAATACATCCCAAGCACCGCAAATCTCTCGAACTTTGACTCGAAAATCTTTGACAGTCAATCGCCTTTGTCTCTTAAGAAAGTCATTCATTCGTCTCGGTTGAATAAATGCTCTCCCGCCCGTTCAGTTTACTTTTGCTATTCCCATTTCGTTGCTCCAAAATGTATGCGTAAATTTGATCCGGAAATGTTAGCTAAATATAAACGCATTTAGCCGCGAGCGCAGTTTGATTTATCATTGAAACGGCTAATTCCCATTCGCCCATTGTTTTCCGTAAATTAATCAGCTTTCAAATATTACGCCGTCTCATATTATTTTAACCCGCGAAAACATTTGCCGTTGCGCAACATTTCCGTCCTCCCTTTTATTTCCGTAATGAAGTTCAATGAAACGGGATACAATTTTTATTTCAATTCCTCCTTTCTGACAGTTAATGTCAGATCTTTATAGAGATAATGGACTAAAGTAAACAAAGAAATAAACAACAACGGCCGACGGGTCTGAGCGTAAGCAGCGGAAAAAGAGGACGGCTAAGACATCGCGCACTTCCAGTCTCTGCTAATGTTTCACTTCCGTCGTGGAGATGAATTTTTTTTTCCCTCCCATCCCTTCAACGACTTTAATTACTGTAGGTATCCTCAAAAGTACTGGACACCCGTTCGGTACATCGTATAATGGTTTTTTTTTTTTCTGCGTAATCATTTTTCTCCGAACGAAGCGAAGATACAGGCACCCTTTTATCGTAAATAAATCAGACGTACTGCAAGCGAGAAGTAACTTTGCATGTTACTCCGGGTAACAGTTTTTACCAATACGCATCGATCCTTCCGAAACGGCGGATTGCTCTGTTTCCGGGAATTAATCAAAAGTGTTACAACTTTTCTTCATCAAATCAAGCCCGCATCCGACGGATCCGTTCTTTCGCGAGAAATAAACACGCGAAGGAATTCGAGGGAACGCGAAACGTTGATGAAAGTGATTTTTAAGCGTGCGTAAATTTGCCCATAATATTGCTGTTCCATTTCAGGACAAACATTACCCGCGGATAAATGCGACTCTGAATAAGGTATCTCGTAAGAGCCAATACCTTATCTCTACGAGTGTCCTTATCTATTCTAATAATTTTTTACGCCCCTCCTTTTATAGGCCTATTTATATAAATAGAAGCGCTCCGCCCGGAACGGCCGGAATTATTTTTCTCCGGATGATAGAAATAAAATGCGTAAGTGTGGGCATAAAAAAGTTGACTCTTACGCAAGATCAAGCTACACGGTGTTTTCCACTGTAACGCTTTCCTACCTTCGCCTTTAACGGCTAACTACTTTGTAAACGAAAGTACAGTCATTATGGTGGCGGAAGGACATTTAATCTCCGAGGCTTAAACCCTTTCAGCGCTTTCTTAGAAGGGATGACTTCGGTGGGAGAGACTCTCGGCGAGCTTCAGCCCATCCCACGGCCCATCCCTTCAGCCCATCCTTCAGACCCCGCGTTTCACGAGATTTCCTTTTACTAGTGTCCCTCCGATGCTTTCATCATACTCAACTTTACGATTTCGCCACTGTTCACGTCATCTTTATGACGATATTATGAAAACAGCGCAAAATTGTATTCCTCCGCCACGCTCGCGTAAATACAAGCATTGCCTTTTAAGTCAAAAAGGGGCGGGCAGGGGGAGGGATGAGGAGAACGATCGCGATCCGAAAAGCAGCGATATTTTATTTGCGGGGCCGTTAAGTGGCGCGCCCAGGAGGATTGCGGCTTAACGTAACTTCCGATTTCATTGCATGTACCGTTTGATTAACTGTACCGTTAAGCCGGATAACTGCGCCGTGGCCGGGGCTTCTTTTATTTACGCATTTAATTTCGGCCCGGGCCTCATTTAATTTTATCGTCGCCTAATTGCAGCCGGTTTACGATGTCGTTGGGCGAAAACCGTCCTTAAGTTTCTGTCTCCTAATGCGCAATAGAAAGCACGGCGATAGCATGGCCGGGTCTCGCGAATCCCCGCCGATCAATTGTCCGTTTCGCAAAAAGCCCACCACGGTCGGCAGTCGCGCGGCTTCCCCGGCTTTCCCCGTCCAACGCGTTCGCGTCATTTATTCGCAAGATTGGCCGCAACCGGCCGTAAAGTACCGCACGCCTACTCTACGTCCTCATTGAGCTTCGCTTAATCCGTTACCGTAACGCTCCGGAGACTGTCGCTGCGATTTCGCTAACATCGTCGACAGCTTAAAACGGACCCCGCGTTTAATTTCAATTTTCGATTCGCGAACGTCGCGCGGTATTTGGTAGTTTGCCAGTGGTTTATAACGCGCCGCTCTGATTTACTATTCAACGGGCAGATTAACCGAACTTATCGATCCCGCTGAAAGTATCCGGAATTGCGGCTTGCATGTTTCAGCGTGATTACATGGAAGCGCGTTGTGTCGTGCAATTACCGCGCCGCGAAAAACCTATCGATAATTGCATTGAGACGGGCCGCGTGTCATTAATCAGGCCGACGAAGCAAATTCGCCCGCAAATCCGAACATTTGTTAAGTGGCTCGTGACGGAAGACGCCGTTTAAGAAGTGTGCCATTTGTAACTCGCGGCACAAAAAAAAAAGGAAGAAAGTACAAAAAAAAAAAAATTCGAGGGCTTCGTGGAAAAGGGCATTTGAGAACTCGCGCGATTAATGCAAAAGGGTTTCGACGGGAAATGAAGGACAAAAAAAAATGAAAGCCGAGACCGTGGTAGACTTTCTTCTTGTGCTATTCATCGTTGTCTTTTTTATTACTCCGAGAGATTTGTTGGATGTTTTTACCGTATTATCTTGTTAACGCGATCATCATTTGTGCTTTTACTTCGCTGGATGAATACACTTATTAATTAAGTCTCGCGGAAAGTTCTTAGGGTAGAATCGATATTTATAATTATAACAATTATTTGACTTAGTTAACAAGCGTATTTTTTTACAATCTGCAAACTTCTTTCCCGTTTTTTCTTCTCGTTATGAGTTATTAAATAACTTTAATCAGCAACATTACAGTACTTGATTATAATTTATGACCAAACTGGAGTTTCCTTAAATCAATGTTGAATGAAAAATGTAATACGATTTTAATTAAAGCGAGTTAAATTGTTATTGCAACAAGTGGCGTTTTCCTAAACGATTCAAATCAAATTAATTTCAGGTCGCGCGATAAAAATAAAGTCGAAGTGAAATTTTTCCGCGAAAATGCAATTTAAACGAGTGAATTATAAATAATTGAAATGTGGGAAATAATTCTACCGATATTTTCCTCTCGGCCAAAAGAAGCAGCGTAAAATAAAAATATCGCATTGCAAGCTCATCCGCAAAGTATCTTGTCTGGGAATAATTTCGCGTCCCTGCACAAAGATTATTCAAGTTAAAAAGTATTATTCATTAGACGATATTCCCATTGTCATTTGGAGTAAGCATTCAAAGCGATGATATTGTATGAAAACGTTTTCGAGCCAGCAACACTGTTGCGGATGGCTCAATGGGCGTAAGATGGCAGTAAGTAGAGGCAATCCGAAGAAGAATCTCAGCATTAAATCTTTTCCATGCAAGGATAGATCTCCCAAGCCGATCTCTAATCCGCTTCCGACCGGAGAAAGTGTATTTTTAGTTGCTTTAATGGATCGATAGCCGCTGAAACTTGGATTCTTTCCGCACGTACAAACGCCCTCTCCTTTGTCGAAGTCGTTAACGATAAGGGAACTAACGAACGGTGAATTATTACGACGAAGCGCCCATTTCTCGCAATTGTTACGTCCATTTACACGCGACTGTTTTACGTCTCCGGGCAATGCGACCTTTCTTATATTTATAGCACCTTATTCGCAGTTTTTCGCCGACGATTCGCCAGGTCGCTTTATTTATATCACTGCCACTGTTCGCCGCGTGCGCCTATGAGAAAGTACCGCTCCTCGGTTGGTAAACAGGAGCCGTTGGACAAACAAAACTCTGAGGGTTCGGGACTTTTAGGCGCCGGCCACAGAATGTTTTGGCGCCAAATGTGTGTCCACGGTGCAACTGAACGTCTGAGAATTGCGGCTTCCAAAAATTTGGCGCCCAAAATTCCAGCGAAGTTACGGGGAAGGCTCGATTTTCTTGCAGCTTATCAAGATGCCATCGGGCGATTGCATTTCTTTAATGCGTTCTGTTGTCGGGAAATTGAAAATAAATTTGACACAGATAAATGCAGATGTCGGACAAATTAAGCAGAGTGGTAGGGCGGGGGGGACGCTGACACTGTTGTAAAAGTGGAAACGCATTTATCAAAAACGCGTAGATGTGACGATAAGGGTGGCGCAATGGGAAAGCCATTACCAGTGTCAAGATAAATTGAAAATTTTTTGATCTCGCTCAAAACAGCGACGGGCGAGAATGGCATGGAAAGTGAGGGACGAGGGATCTTTGTAAAAGTAAGGGCTACACGGTGAGGCGACGCGATTGATTTTTCACCAATTTCCGTCCAATTACCCTCAAGAGACGCGGAAACGGTTTTCCAACTTCCTGCGCAACGTCCTGCTGCACGCGGATCGATTCATTTCCGGTTCTCACCTGCCGTAGAAACGACCACCCCCTTTCGCTACTTTCGCTTCCTGAAAACCCGGTTCTGTATTATTACGTAGCATGGAAACGACGTCGCTCGACATTACCGGATGTAAATGCGATCTCATTCGAAACCCAGTGCCAAGCATTGACGCCCCATCGACGTCGTTCGCCACTTTGACTGAAAATATCCGAAAGGTAATAATCCAACATAACTGGATATTGCAAAACAACTTTCAACGTTTAACTTGGACCGCTGTGATTAGTCATCATCTAATTAGTTCTTCGAAGGCGTTCTAAAATTACGATTCTGTACTTTGTATACCTTTCCTTTACTTTTGTTGTCATTAATACTTATTTCAAATATTACTATTATATTATTGTATAATATTATACAACATTTCAGGAAGCTAAATTTATGTAGTTGCTTATAGTTCAAATATTCTAAAATCTGCTTTTACGGTTATCATTTTTCACGTTATTTTTAGCAGTAAAAATATTTCTATTTCAGAGGTATCCCTAAATTATAATGCAAAAAATTATAAATATCGCTATTACTTTTTTCACGGTACAAGTTTTGTCCGCTTGTGCTTATACAAGGAATAAAATATTTCCATTTAACTTTATGTTTTTTTTTTTATTTTCACTTGAAATAATTGCAAGCTGCTCTATATTATATTGCTCAGAAATGCGAATTTAGAAGGTACTAAACTCCTGCTTCAACTAAAAAACACTCCAAATGAAATCTTTGCATACGTACCATTTTCCATTTTTCATAACCCTGCGCAGATTAATTCCCCCCCCACATTATCGCTACTATCAAATAAAAAACACTCTAAATGAAATCTTTGCATACGTACCATTTTCCATTTTTCATAACCCTGCGCAGATTAATTCCCCCCCACATTATCGCTACTGCAACAGCAAACGTTATTTAATAATTCTTAAATTGGTTAGACTTCAGAAATGTGCATTAATGATTAACGTAAAATATAGACGCACGTGAAATTGCACGCTCGTTTAATTGAATCAGAAATTAAATCCTTCCGGCTGCATCTGATCACCGTGCGGCTACTTTAAAGCAAAAATTGCGATCACGGGGATTTATTTAACGAAACAAAATGTCATATGTTATAAGCGAACCGTTGATAACGCATGACCGATTAAAACATAAATCTTGTCGGACAACATTAAAATAAATTCTCGCGAAACGTTCACATTGAATGTGAAATTCGCGTTGAAATTGAAATTATTGTATGTGTAACGTTACGCGCGCGATGTGTAGTTTAATTGAAAGCTCGTTTTCGTAGCATAAACATTTATCGCAAACAACTAGAGTACATTGGAAGGTGTTCTTTTTACGATGCTCGCGAGTTTTTGCGAATCGACCATATTTAGCACGGGCTGATGAGAGTACTCATTTTTATGAAAAGCCTCATTTCTAGACTGCGAAAGAGTAAGAACAAAATGTTGCTTATAGATGGCAAAACTTGCAGATATTCGTGAAAAGCTGGGACGTACTTGAAACTGACAAATTAAAGTCCGCCTGTAAACTCGTTGACGATATAAAAATATTGCTATCTTTGGTCTAGTTGAAATATTAATATAAATATTTCCGTTACAACTAGCTCAATAAGAAAACGACGACAGGAAATATAATAATGGTATTTCTTCGTGCTTTTGTTCATTCGCATTATATTTTACGAATTTTTATTTCCACGGTTATCATACTTGTGAGTGGAAAGTGGTTTTATAAGTAGAAAAATTCAGAGCTTATTACTGTACAGTGCATTGTATGCAATACATTTTTTTTGAGGCAACTTTGAGCCTTTAATATCATATAACCGTATCCACTTGGAAAAATAATCTTGAGAATAATAATTAAATAGAATTCGAAAACTTTTAATAAGATTAATGGAATTTTAATTATAATATGAATCTAATGAAAAAGAAATTATTATGCGGAAATAATTCAAAATGAAGAAAGTGAAAGCGGATGATGTAAAGTAGTGGCGTGGAAGAAAAAATTCATTAAAAATTACCGAGTTGGACGGTTTCGTACGCGCATGAATATATACATTATTTTAGGCTAGAAATGGATCATGTATGCTAGCAATTATTGAATGCGCAGAAATATTTGCTGAAAAGTTTACTAATGTTAACGTACATTGATACTTTTTATCCCGCTCAGTTATATCAAGAAAAATCTTGCAAGCTGTGTTGTTGAGAATCGATAAAATTTAGACATTTAACTTGTAAGAAGTTACGATATGATATATATTTTTGAATAGAAAGCTGTTGCAAAATTTAATAAATAATAATTTACGGTATTTCTTTTTTGTTTCAGTATACTCTACAAACAGCAATGTGATTAACTTAACTCGTCGTGACGCTACTGTTGACATATACTCCAACGGTAAGTAAATGCAAAATAATCCCTTACATAATGACATTTTGAAATTTTGTTATCACTTTTGGTAATAATATTTGTTCTTCTGTTATGTGATCTTATATCGATATAAAAGATAGTAATTTCTGATATTTCTTTTTTCTCCGTATATCAGATTTGTATAACTAATTAAGCCAATTTGTCTTTTCCGTGCAATTAACAACAATGAAGTTTAACTAAAGATAATTGGCAAAGAATTTACGTAGAACTGGAGTTAATGATACCGATTTTTCTAATTTCATTACACTCGGGCAAAAAGGTTCGTAATATCGTTATGCAAAACTTTAGTTGAAATAACCAAGATTCTGGTGAAATCAGGCAGACTTCTTATTACCAGAAATACACTAAGCAAAAAAAAAAAAGGCCACTTTGCGCCGATGAAAAATTAACAATTTTCAAACTGCAATAACTTCGTTAATTTTCAT
>JABFPN010003030.1:0-19575 GCA_022817305.1 Leptoteleia sp. ZL-2020
CATGTCCGTCTTTTAATAAAAATTACTGTTCTTTAAAAGCAAATACACTAGTTTTAAATGTCATATTTATAGATAAAACCGAAATTTTTCCTGTTAAAAAACGGTAATTTTTATCAAAAGACGGACATGTGGCTCAAATACAGTTAAAAACAGTCATTTTTTCTGTTATATTTTTCTCAGTGTATTATTCATTATAGATTATGTAAAAGAATGTGAACAAATATCGGTGAGTATGTACATTTTCATGTTTACATAAGTGAATTTAAAGAAATGACTGAATATTTTTCTTTTTTTCTTTTTCAATAAACGATTATAAAAAATTAATGTACGAAATACTGCACATACCATTTGAAAAACTTCATTTTTCACTAAAATTATATCGTTTTATTTATTTAATTTGTTTGTAAAATAATTTCTTTATATTGTCAATTAAATAATTATCTCTTAAGTATGTTTCTTTTAATTCAAATTGTAAATGACCGATGCACTTTTAAAGAGAACACTGATTTCTCATTTTAATATCAATTTTTCTATTTAATGTATTATCGCGAAACCTTGAGAGTTCAAAAAAATTAAGTGCTGAACGATGGAACCTTGAAAAACCGGATTAAAGACGTTCTGGCGATTCATAAGTTAACACATAGTCTGTAATATTTTATATAAAATAACAATGATTATGTATTAGTCAAATATTATTATGAACATATTTTAAACATTTATATGCATAAAAGGGACAATGAACAATAAATACAAGATCAAAGATTAAAATAAGCGTAATTAATGTCAATAATATTATGCATAAGCCGGACAGTTTTTACAACTAATTAACACATTAATTTGTTAACATTATAAACTAAAATATTTGTTTATTACTTTAAACTAATAAGTTTGCATAAAACAATAAATAATTTAAAAATATTAAAATCAGTAGAAGCAATTTAGATGATTTTTAATAAGTTATTATTTGATTATTCAAATGAAACAATTTAATATCGTTGTAATAACGAAAATTTAAAGTAAACGAAAATCATGAGATTTATGAAAGATCAAAAAGTAGAACTTTCGTACATGAAATGTAGTTCCGCAATTCATTCACCCACTATTCTCTACAAGTCATGCAGCGTCAGGTGCATGAGTGCATTGGTGCCTTCTATACTGTGTTGACTATAGAGATCGCCATAGCGCGATCAATTTACAAGTAGCCACTCTTACCCCAGTGTAGCAGAATGTTTAATGAGAGTAACGACTCACCTTAGTCATGTGGTCTTTGGCTCGGCTTTCGAAGAGGTGTTCTAACTTCTGCGTGTCAACTGGCACAGGCGACAACTCGTCCCATAGCATCTTGTTGTTCTCCAATCGGGCAAGAATTTTCGGATCGTCTCGAACTTCCTTCCAAAAGAGCTTGACTGTTTTTTTGTTCTTCTTTACAATGTTTGGTGGCGGACTTTTTGGCATGGAATTAAAACTTGGGGGTTCCGGAGTGGGATTGGGAAGGGATCGCGTTACTTTTAAATTCACATTAAAGGGCGGTGGCGGTGCTGGACTTCCTTGACCCTTTACGGCATTCGGTACAGGTGGAGGAGGTGGCGGAGGTATACCGTTTGCAGCTTTCACCGGACTAAGGACATCGATCTCATCATCCGAATTTAGATCCGTAAAGTCCAGATCGCAAAGGCACAGCGGCCTCTTTAGTTTCTTGACCAACTCCTCCCAGTGAAGTTCGTTTTCAGATTTTTTGATCTCCGCCAGTTTGGGCATGCCATCCTCGGTTGGGGATTTCAACAAATCTGCTTTTGACTTAGATTTAGCTAGACCTTCCTTAGCTTTTGAGATCAAACCGCTCATGTCTCCTATCCTGTTTGTGAAAAGATAAACATCAAAATTTCAAAACATCCATAATGAAACGGTACAAAAATTATAGCCTTTGATTTATAAAACGTACCGCAATGCAATAATAAATCATACGTTAAGGGTTTAATTTCGTATTTATAATTGGAGCCTAAGGAAAACGGCAATCTCAGCAGAAGAAATTGTATAGTGGCATCTTATGATGAGCGCTTTTTTCCTCGCGACATGAAGTCACAAATTTATTACCTGGAAACTTTCTCCTCGACGGGGCTACTAGGGATCAGGTTTTGAGCCGCGAGTTTCTGCGTCAAATCCTTGACGGTGCCTTCCCTTTTCAACTGCAAAACTACTCGGCGGTCCTCGTCTTCGTCGGTGTGATTGCCCTCATCACACTCAACTCCCTCGTCGGGGCTCTTTCCGTACCAGGGCTTTTTCTCCTCGGAGTCGAGCTTGTTAGCCGCGTTCATCAGTGGTGTTAAATCTTTTCGACTGTTAGCTCTGGACAATTTGTTCGAAGGATCGGCGTTTCTTTCGTAAGACGAACCATTTGTATATCGCAAACCGTTGGACGCAAATTTACCTTGGGAAGAAGTGCAATCATACAATTGATACGGTATTATCTAACAATTGGTATGTTAATTAATGAAGACATCTAACAAGGCACCGTTTCAAAATCTCTCGATTACTACAGATCGATGCCCTCGGACGGGGAGCAATAAGAATATAAAATATAACGGCTACATTTGTCCGAAACGGGTTAGCGAGATTCTCATGATAATAACTTACTTTCCTGATCGTCCGAATGGCCGATAGAGACCCGCATGTTCGCAGCAGTTGCCTCCTGCTGTTCCCTGATAAAGCTCCTTTGTCTTTCGGCTCGTTCCCTTCGACGTTTGAGCGCCGGTGTAACCCCCACGTCAACTGCAAGATCCAGCAAATTTCTACTTTCTCCGTCGTTGCAATCTGGTTATTATTCATCGATATAACACATCAATTCATGCAATCAGTCTCACAGTTAGTATTTGTTATTCAATTATATTTACATTCACGCAATATTTGAATGAAAGGCAAAAACAATTGATGTAAAATTCATTGGCAAATAAATTCGTCGGAGAAAGGCTTCTTCTTCGCACATTACGTTAAGTTAAGCAGATCATTATCTGTTCTCTTCCAAAGATTATTCGTATGCAACAATGTTACAACAACGCGTGCTTGATTTCCGCAGCAAAGAAAGGAAGTTACCTTTGTTTTCTTTGTAGCTGCCATTCAGCTGAACTTCCCCAAGACCTTGAGAACTTTGAGAGCTGCTGGATTCGTCGTCGTCGTCCGGAATGCTCGAGTTCAGAGTGTTGTTCAGAGAATTCAGCCCCAACGAGTGATTCAGTCTGGGACTGAGCCGTGAGTTCAGTGTCATAGAAAGGGGCGTCGTACCGGTAGAATGCCTGCGGGATTTCCGTCGCTCGCACGAATCCATCAGTGATTTTCGATTCCTAAGAGTCTTTCTGTAAAAATTCAATGTAAAAAGTGATCAGTTGATGATCAAAACTTAATGAAGATTGATAAATCTTAAATACGGTAAGAAAGAAATTTTACTCGGTGATGCAAGCATTTCTTGGACATCTAAGAATAACAATAAACAGCTACATTTTCCATTAACTTTAACATTATATTTCGACATAAAAATGAAAAATGTATAAATGGCTTTAAGGTAAAGTTTAATTTCATTTTATCATTTCTTTTTAAATATATTATGAATTCAATTACACGCATGTAATATTTATTCTTAAAAACTGAATGTTACTTTAAATGAAAAAAAAACTGAATGTTACCTTAAAAATGCATACTTTAAACTATGCTGTAAGTAAATATTTCTTCAATCAAGTTGCTAAGGGTTTACACTGTATTCAAATGTACAAATCAAAATACACACAAACATCTAACCTTTGCCAAAGCAAAACTACAATACAGTACACTTAGATTTGTTTATTTAAAATTATGATAAAAGATAAACTTCCTCATGACTCATCAAGTTATTGAATTGATGAATAATATTAAATGTTATATTCGTTTAATCGAGGTGGTTAATATTGATATATTAAAGATTATTTGCAGTGTTAATATCAACTTTTATATTTCATTCAGGAACACAATGCATTGTCCCTTGAGTCCAAATTATGTTTGGAATATCAAGTTCGTAATATGCGGTAATATGCGTCTGATATCGTTGTAAGACTAAAACCAGCGAATCAGAAGTTTGTAATATGCAATAGTATGCTTTTAATGGCAGTGTTAACTTGTGCTAATGGTGTTATGAAACATTAAATTCAATACCGGCTAAATGAAACATATTTTGAAGCTGACAGATTTCTATCGGGGCACTTCTGCATCTACTTTCCGAATCAATACTTCACAAATAGGGAAATCCGATAAAAATTGTAAGTATGGATTATCACCAATAAAAAAAAACTTGACATATTGAGATTGAGTTATGCATCATATAAATATTATAATACTTCATAAATTTCATCGTACATGATAAAAATGAATATAATGATACAAATGCTAAATATTATGTACTATTTTGTAATATTATAATTGCTACTTAAATGCATTGAAGTAATATTTAATTAAATATATAAAATATTCATGTAATATTTAATTATCTTTTTTATAATCCAAAATTTGACAATTTGTATAAATTAACTAATTAATTCAGTACTAAATAATGAATTGATTGCGTTAGAATAAATTATGAATAAATCGTCTTATATTACAACCTTCACTTATTTATATAAATTTAAAATTCAAAAATGAAACTCACACTCGACGTACAATTTATAGGAACACCAAGTGTTCGGTGCTGGAATTATAATAACCTCGTATAATGTAAGTTTTCATGTATCCTCTCTATGATTTACCCATGAAGCTTAATTGGACGTTATATATTTTTCAACAAATAAAATACTCAAGTGTTACCGTGTAAACTCAATTCTTTATTGTTGCATGCAGCGTTTATAACACCTCGGCTAATACGAGTTGCAGTAAAAGCACGAAGACTTTCAATTCACTTATGTCAATGATCCAAATAAACACTACGAGCCATAAAACTAAATATCTCTTGTCTAAGGGACTGAACAGTCCCTGTCGGACTAACATCCACGTTTATTCTAAAACGAAAAATCTTTTAAATAATAGTTTTATAAATTCGGCCAATTGTCCATTTTTACATGGGTAGCTCCCGTGAAAATTTTCCCGTGCGCGTGATCTTTCTGAGATGAAGGATAAAAAATGCTCTCGAAGAGAAAGAAAAATGGAATAAAAGATAAAAATGGAGTTTACCTGATGTTGTCATCGAGTTGTCTGATAGGCGAATCCCTGTCATTACCATCTTCGTGATGCAAAACCGCCTCGTATATCTGGAATTGCCGGAGGAGGTCCAGGTCCGTTCCCTGTTTCGACATGTACCTTTGAATGATGCCCTCGATTCCCTGCTCCTCGAGACAGTCGACCTGGTCGTAATACGTATCCTGATCAGAGATGCCGTTTAGGCATTTGTTGACAAGGGTCATGGCGAAAGTTAGGAGGTCGGTGTCCCCCGCACCGTAGTCTATCAGCAGCTTCATCACGTTCGTCCAGGGTATCATCCCGCGCGACGTGTCGACCGATCTTATGGCCCTGACCAACAGCAAACTGTTCGTTTCGACGTACTCGACGAACACGAGCAGTAGCTTCAGGGCGGTCTTCACGACCAGCCGGAAACGACTAGCGATTAAAGTATACAGCCATTGCACCGTTTGGCCATGCTCCATCACGCCATTCATGCCGTCTACGTACAGCATCACCTGACCGAGTGCTGAAAAAGGAAACATTTATTCAATTTATGGCCCCGACGCATAATCATAATCATTAACGTTGCGCCGCTTTAACGGCACCAACGATTCATTCTATCCAAGTTGCGGCACATTGTTTATCGATGGCTCGCGGGAAACGCACCGATGAATAATTAAGTCGACGTATTTCGTGAAAAATCAACTTGACTGATTTACAGAACAGCATCGGTACTATAAATAATCAATGGTAATATGGCTACCCTTGTCGGTGGCATTAAATAAGTTTTTGGCGTGTTCGGTACATTCATATTTGAGAACTGAAATTCAATTTTCGATTTCATTTCGTGATGAATGTGAAGTCGTTTTTATTAACCGGAATTCTAGTTTAATATATGGGTAGTTAATAATGGTTGTTTTAATTAAAACAATTTTCAGGGGTTTCATTCGTATAAGCTTTATTTATGGCAATGGAAAATTGAAATAGATGGAACGATATTTTTTGGCGAAAACTAGTGCAATATTAAGGTATATTAAAATATAAAAATTAATAAGTAAATTTTATTGGTTTGCATGAAAAAAATTAGTCAAATTTAATTCCTAAATCCTCTTGTGTAAATGACATATCGACTTTCACGTATTTGATTTTATAATTACTTTTCTTGTAAGTATCTCACAAGTGTGTGGAAACAATTTTACCAGTTGTTTGTCAAAGTGATTTTATTTACCCAAAATGCACAAAAAAAAAAAAACAATTTTCAACATACAACATTTATAATCAGAGTTTTGCACTATTTAATAATTAATATCTGTAATTAATTTATAACAGAAATATGTATTTTTCTCAATCTCGTATAATTATAAATCAACTTGCATTAAATAAAAATGGATAAGATTTTAATTAACATGAGTAAATGAATTAATTTAGTAAATTTGATACACAACTCAATATTGGCAACGAATGAACGAATTTATGTTAAATAATTATTTCGACTAAATAAATTAAGATAAATTATGAAATCAATGAAAGTAAATCGAATGTAAATAATATAATATATTCAGTTTAATTAACTTAAGTAATTTAATTAGAAATATGTTTAATTATGTTTTTATTTCCAAATATATTTAAATTATAAAAGGAGTTGCATTTAACTTTACTACTTTATATGGGAAAAAACGGTTTTCCGAAACTTTGTTACGGCAGCACAATATATTATTTGATATTTAATTTAAAAAATATGAACTAAAAGTTTAATTTTATTTATCCGAATCATGAGTTCCTTTGATCTAAAATTATTACGCTTCGAAATTTGTAGTCATGTTAAAATGCCCAATAAATTTTATGTAAATTAAATTTTCATTTATTTTGCGTTCCAATCAGGGTTGCTGACAGTTACCCCGAGTTCCAATAAAATATGATTTCACGAGCCCTCAAAGCCCCTTATGATTATTTTTTTCCCCTTTTTTTAGTGGATCATAAACATTTAAAGTCAGAAAGAATATAATGTATGTTATAAATAATAATTCTGTGATATTACAATAATAGTATTCATGAGTTTTATATAAATTGTTTATATTACATAAAATGAAAATATAAATGAAATTTATAAAAATTGAAAGTCGAATGAAACTTATGATTTATTTTATATATTTTTTCTTTTTATGAATAATTAATTACAGTTAAAACATTCAAATGACAAAACAGTCACTAAAATAAAGGATGGTATAGAAAGAGATGTAAATATCTGAAATTATTCCTGAAATTTTCATTAAACAGAAAATTCGTTACTCGCATCTAAATGGTATCGCAAATAAACATTTCGAATGTGTTCTTTTTTTTATTGAAATAATTGAAATTTATTTATCAATCAATAGAAAATTACAAGCTGATAATTGATGGAAAATATTTGTTAATTTACTCTCTGAAAATGTTAAAAATAAATTCGTCGACTACCTCGAATTAAATAATGATCAATACACTAACTTCAATATGTGTATTTACGACACGCATAACAATAAATCAAAAGTAGCTGAATAAAAATATTAATAAATAAATTCGAGTATCTTTCCAGTAACTTATAAATCAAAATTATTTCAGCATTTTCTCTCGACCACAGCGCTACAACATCAGAACGTTCTATAATAAAATATTTCATCTTAAATAATTTTAAATTCTAAAAATGTTTTGGAAATAATTTGATAAAGATTTATTATTTAAGAGATTGAATTTAATTGAAAATGAATACACTTTGTAAGTAAATTTTATTTAATTTTCGAAATTATCTTGTTTTAAAATCTCATAATGTATAATATTTTTAATTTCATAATTGTGAAGATGTCGCAGCAATTGTTTTAACTTGGTTAAATAAGGTAACTGCGCGAACAAAGTCGACGAAGAAAAGTTTGTAAAAGCTGTCAGTTAATGAATTTCGAGTTAGTCCAACATGATTATAAATGTGCAAGTCTCCGTTGAGTTGGTAATTTAATCGGTAAACGATTGTTATCAAGAATTCCCTACCCGGGATACATGATGGTACAAAGCGCGAGAAATTCAGTGCCATTTTCTACAAGATTGACGTTTATAGTGCAATGCAGATTATGCCATTTCAGTCCCTACTTGTATCGAACCTTCTTTTATTTCAATGATATTGCGCGTTGCACGGGGTATAATAAAAATTCGAATAAAAATCGGGATTTACCTTCGAGCAGCTCTTATATTTAAATGAAATGCTTTAACCACCAAGTCAGTTGAATTCGATCGCAATTATCTTACCGATGATTGTGCGCATATTTTTGCTCGCCACTGGTATTCGTCTCCCAGAGTAATTGTCTTCGAAAAATATCGACGCGTTTAAATTTCAATCGCACGTTTTACAAATTGTTTAATGAATCGCATTAAACGAATTACACTCGAAAGTAATCTTCTCACGTTATCTGAATTCGTTCGTCTTCATTTTATTCAAGTTAATTTATTCAAATTCTTGCATGTTATTTAAATGGATTATCGTTCACGCATAGATGTTCTTAATTGCTTGAAATTAGAACCATCCATAATTATGCTTGAAATAAGAAACATCCATAATTATGAAGAAATTGCAAAAATATCAATAATAATAATAACAATAACGAAAATTATTGTTTTTAAGATTACTTTTCTCCCAAATTAATACATTAAAATCTATGTATATATAAATATTTAAATTTTTGTAGTTTTTTATGAGTATCTCATGTCAAACATTAAATTTTGATATCTAATTTCTTGATTATCTTTTCAATATATTTTAATAGATCAAAATTTCCCCAATTCATATGTTATAAATTTTAACTTCAATTACTATCTTATTACACCCTACGTTTTTAATCATGTCCATATAATTATCTGCAATAAATAATCTAAATTGACTTATATTATAACATTATTAGCAACCACGAAAACTAATTACCCAGGTCCACTTCATCATCTTGATACTATTATCGTTATTTTTAGGTTCGTATTTCATTCTATATTTCGATGAACTTTGTTCAATTGTCGCGCTTTCATCATACCCAATTAATTATTTGAAATTAATTGAGTAGTAAATGCTGGCATTTACCTTCGCCAAATTTAAAACCATCATTTCTGTTCCAGTGTATCCAACACTACCGTCAAACAAACGATTTTCGCCCATAATTATCCTGACAACAATTGTTTTGAAAAGCAGGGAAATGTGGTATTTAGAATTGTTGTAATATGATGATCAAAATTTCGTAAACTGCTTAATAATTTGCGTGATATGAATAAGAGAAATTTATTAGTAGTTGCTACTATATTTTATAACTTAAGGATATGTGTTCGTTTGTAGTACTCCTTGTAATACGATATAGTAAAATTTATAAAATACATTTTAAACAAAATATTATAAAAAATGTAAGTATTAGAGAATAGAACTCATTACTTTACATTCGCCGTTCACGCGGTTTACCATCACTCTATCTATGCCACCGTCTGGGAAGATATTGCTCTTGCTTTAATGTCAATACAAGAGGGCGTAGTCTAAGCAGTGTTACAAGATAAGGTAAGCAATTATGAGGTAACGAGTTTTATATTTCACGGACACATTTTATACTAATATTTTTCTTATTAACTACTATATCATATTGTAACGAACGCTATACATGGACACATATTCCCGAGTCATTATAAAATATAGTAGCAACTACTAATAAATTTCTCCCAGTGTAATATTATGATCTTCTCCCTATGTTTCAGCCCAATTTGCGTCTCGAGCGTAACATTTTCGGGCAATAAGACGTAAACTAAATAGCGTTTAATGCAGCGAGATTTTCCCGCGAGCAGCCGTCACTAAGTTGATCGAGCGAAGATTGTAATGTGCATAAGAAAGTAATTAGATAATGCTAGGTTCGCGTTGCGTGCGTTTATCGCGTGCGCATTATCACCTATATTTTGATTGTAACTTACCACGTTCGCAAACATTTACTTTCCCATACTTTATCATTAACGCCGATGTCAAACGCATGCTCTTGCGTGTTATACATTCCTGCTGATAGATAAATAATAATAATGATCCAAACTAATTCGATAAGAATTACGTTAATGCACCGTTTATCGGCTAATTGCTGAATTATGTTGAGCAAAGCCTCCGTTATATTAATATCAATATTAATTAAGCACGGCGCCCTTTTTATAACGGGCTTACGCGTAATGGATTTTCGTAACGCGCACTTTAATTCCGCGCCGTTTCTGAATTCGCATCGGCATTTGCATAGCTTATTGATGCGTAATCGAAGGATGTGATCTTTATATTAGAAATCGTTCAACTTTTAATCCGATAACGTACACGCGTGCGAATATTAACTTGTAATTATTCACGGTCTGCTCTTAACGGCAACTTTCTCACTTCAATGAAGAATGACGCGAATTGGAAGGAGTACGCAAGCTGAGAAATTGTTCTGAATTGGATAAATATTGTGAGAACGCAATTTGATTGCGCGGAAATAAAAAGGACTGATATATCACACTCAAGAAAGGTTGGGTAATTTAAAGCCGAGACCGTTCAACCGATTATCCGGAAGTTTCCTGTCGATTAAACGTCGAGGACGCTTCTTTAATCGTTCATTTTGCTATATTATTCTTTGTCACCTCGTGAAATGTTATTTCTCGTGAAGACAAATCGACCTGTTTAATTCAAGTCTGCAATATTTAAATAAGATAAGATATAAGGAACGTAAAGAAGATTGAAGTCAGGTTAAAAATGGACTACGTGAAAAGAGAAAAGATGAATGAGGCAGATAGGAAGTTGACAGCACTTTAAAAGAATACTGAAAAGGTTGAATTTTAGGATTCAGCCTCCTTTGTAGCTCTTCAACTCTTAATCAGTAGCATTCAATTAGTTGGAAACTTATTTGTCGTTACCTCGCAAGCTTATGTGAAGATTGAAAATGATTTTATAGTTCTGTTTCCTTTCTTTTGAATATAATTATCATTTTTATTATGGATTAAAATGTAGTTTAGTAATACTGACTCAAGCTGCATTATACTTTTCCATGGACTTGTAATTATATTTGGTCTCTTCTCATTTTTAATTTTCAATTATTTCGCATTATTTATAAATGGTCATTTTTATGAATGCTAGTATTGTGCGTTTAAACAAAACATAGGTATGAGGCAACAGTAAGTTTGCAGTTTCGATGAACTCAGTTGGCTCGAATGCAATTTGAGTTGTTAGAACTGTAATTGAAGTTGCATCAACATAGTATTACGGTTATCGTTCGTTTCAGTTGTGACGTTTGAACATTTACAAAATTTGACCACGATGAACATGCACGGACTGTAATTTTTTTTTTCTAAATCAAAACAATTTCGCCACTTTATGAAATAAATAATTTAATCAGCGCATTTCACTGGAATTCATAAAAATCTACCAAAGCCTTTGTCGTCAAGTTTCGTTAAATCATAACTGCAAACGCATAACGAATTTCCAAAAAAAAAAAAAAAAAAAAAAAACCAGTGCATTAATATTATTCAGCTTTTACGTCCAATTAAAGGCTCGCGCAAAGAAATAACGTTTCAAATAACGAAATTTCAATCCTTCGAAATACTTGTACCAAATGAAGGATACAATTTCATGCGGCTCGAATATTTGCGCCTCTTATCGGAACATTGTTTACGTATGATGATTAATGGGTTATTTATTTGCCGGCTTTGCGGTTAATTGAATAATACGATACGCGCGTTCTTAAATTACTGCTATCGCGCACCAAGTTCCATCGCAACGGCAGTGCTTCTAAATGCGAATTCTCTTCAATCAAAAAGTGGCGCGCGAATTAATTATAATGGGCTCTGAGCGATTCGCATGCCTCGCCCGAAACTTGAGACAATTAATACCTTTTAAAGCTTGGGCAGTTCCGCGAGCTTAACCGAAGAATAAGCGCGACAAAGACAACAAACGCGACAAGGATAACAAGCGCGACGGAGCGTCCTCGGGTTTGGTATCCGATCGTCGATAAGATTGCAAGATTTCCGGTTTGTTAACGAGCTTGCAGTTGTCCTTGCTGCCTGATAGACGTTCGTTCAATTTCGTCCGTCGCCCACGGCTCCCATTAACTATGGTCAACACTTGGGAGCTTAATTGTCGAACTGTTCCGATCCCAACAAATTTAAGGTCTGCTCGAGGAAACATAAAATTTGCTCTGGACCATCGTTTCTTTACGATCTATCTCTTTTATATTATTTTACATCCTGCCCGTGAACATTTACAATGATTAAAATATGCAAGTATTGCAATTTCTTAATGATTTGATCTAATTACTTTAATTTAACTTTGCAATTTGGAACTCTTTTTTTTTTAAACGCCTCAAAGTGACAAGAAAAGGCAGGGTGTACTTGCGAGTGCTTTTTGAAACGCGATTATTCATAAACAGCACATACACTCGCAAAAAGTATGATTCTTCAAAAAATAAATAATTTATCAACAAAGTCAATTTGCCTGAGCGACGAATTAAACGACTTGAACGATTTAGGAAATCATCATCCATCACAGTTGATGGAGCATCAAATCTCACGCGTTGGCATCGAATTATTTTCCATGACATCGCTCGCAAAGTTTTTCAGAATAAAAGTAATATCGTAGAGGTGTCACTACAGATATATCATTGTCAGCAATTTAATATTCGCGTGGAAACTTTAAAAGACGATTTCGCACATATTTCAAGTAAAAATCGCACCGCTGGCACGCTGCTTAGCGAACAATCTATTTCGAGTTAAGCTTTCATATTTTATTGACGAGCAAAGACGCCTGGGCCCTCAGTTTCTCATTTCATTTGCAAATTCTTACGGTTGTCTTAATATTCCTGAAAAGATAATTGGATAATCTTGCATCCTTACATTTTAATTATGAAATGAGAAAGGCGGAGGTCCGTGAGAGATGGCGCGCATAATGGTTACTCTAATCTCATTGAAGCAAAGCTGACTAAACATTTAAAACGGAACGTCAGCACTCGACTGCTACCAAGCGCGCGCATTCATAATTCGCGCTGTCAATTCAGCGGGACTCATGACGGCGATTCAGCATGATTCTCTTTCATTTTCCAATTCCCGTGTATTACGATATTTTATCGCGCGTCCATGGTCTTCGTTATATTTCCACGCTAAAAGCATCCACTTTCGAATTATGTGCTCGCGAAATGCAAACACAATCATAGTAAGCTGCACTTCGTGCGATTTCCCGTCCATAAAATCGATTTTCAAGACTTGTGTACTGGAAATGAAATGTTATGTGACGTTTTCGAGCAGTAAAAATGATAAAAAAAAAGAAAGAAAAAAGGAACGTTTGCTTTATTAAAAAATTCAAATTGAAGAATGTGAAATTGAATTTTTATACAAAATTTCAATTTCCAGGCAGAACAAAATCAACTGGTTGCATTATTTTTTATGCGAATCTTGAAATATGTCAGACAAGGTTGAAAATAAAGATATTAATTATGACTTTAGTATCGAATTTCAAAAATAACCTCATTCTAAACAAATTATCTCTCATTCAATAAGATGATCGTTCTCTTAAACAATTAAACCTTCTGTGACCTGGAGAATTTAAGACGAAACGTCAATCATTTTCAAAGTTCAAATTTAAGAAATTTATGCGAAATTCGTATTTAGAAACTTTTAAATATAAGTTAAAATCTCTTGCAAATATTGAACGGATTTACTTCCAACGATAAACGTATGTCACTGACACTAAGGTGTCATTTTCAAGACTGCTTCCTTTAACCACTATCAATTGCTGCTCATAAAAACAAAATAAAATACACTTTACGATCCCTCTAAATTGCTTAATTCCCACCGACAAATTTCGACAATAAAATCCAAATTAATGCGAATAAAACCGAATTGTTGAATGTTGGATCGTAAAGTCCGCGCAGGATACGAAAAAAACTTAGAGGTCCTTACATCCAATCAATCAGGAGTACCGTTGGATGGGAAACAATGTTGGGTCTTTTGATGATTCGATGATGCTCGAACGATCGGCGTGCATGTGGGCGCATTTACAGTATTTATTATAATATGATGTAATATTTTAAATAAATAAAAATAAAAAATCTTATTATCAAAGAGATGAACCAGTTACCTTACAACCACTAGACACGCACTACACCACTACTCTATACCATCGCTTAGAAACGTCGGGTTTCTTATACGTAGAAAAAAGTTGGAACAAAAATTACTATACTTTATAACAAAACTGACGTAAAATCATTTTATAAATCATTATTAGTTGGCGCGTGTTGAATATAAGTAAACGTCCTACAATTTTTACTATACTGGACACTAATAAATTCTATAAATCTTGTACTATTTCGACTGTCAATTTTTTTAAATACCACAACAAAATGTTTTATGTCAACGTTGTTACACAATATAATAATTGTTGTTCAAACTTTTTCTGCGTGTAGGCCACACTCTGGTGGTAAAGCGCGCGATTGATGACTGTAAGTTAACGGGTTCCATTCCTTGATAATGACATTTCTGCTGGTATTCTTTTTAAGATGTATTTTATCAATTTCACTACATCATATTACAAGGAATGTTATAAATGCAAAAATACATATGGCCGAATTATGATAAAATATAGTAGCAGGTAGTAATAAATTTTTCTCGGCGTATTAACGACGCGTACGTTAAGTGAAGCGCGGTAGTGTGGAACTGGCGCGCAGGGTAAGGCTACGAGGAGACGTTAATATGGCGAAGAGGCGGACGAGGGAGGATCCCGGCGATCGATGCGAGAGCATTTGCGATCGGGCGCGTAATTCAACTCGCCGATAAATCGCGCAAGTACGAGTACTCACCACGCAGTATATAATTTTGGTAATTCTGGTCGGCCTCACTGCCGACCTTGATGAGACACGCCAGTCCGTCATTCTGCACGAACTCGTGTACCAGGTCCTTGTCCTCCTGCAACATGAGAAATTCATATTATCCGTAGACGGAGTCGCAGCGTGTTCGGCTCGTCGCATTCACGTGAATTCTGACGCGCAAGACCCGTTACCGTTATTACGGTAAATGATACCACTCTCGCGCCAATGTCGCGCGTTAATTGCTCCCGGGCCATTTTTAATTACAATCAGATGACGGCGAATTCGCGAAATCCCTCTAACCGATTCTTCCAAATAACTCATGCGCTCGGTCTAATCAAAGTGCCTGCACATTTCGGGTACCGTCGATTTGTCGAGCACGCTTGTTGTACCGCGTGTCCAAAATTTCGTACCACCCCTGGTGTTTACCCAATTAATCGAGTTTGGCGAAAACTGACTCGCTATTTTTGTAGCGATGTCTTTTGCAATTAGGAAATCGATACGCCACAACGATTCGTTATTAGTGTAGAAGGAATTATTCATGGGAAATGTTCTAATTGAGTTACGTTTGTTTTTTTTTGTTTGCAGATTGTTCGGGCGGTATTTATTTGATTGGATGGTGTTAAAAGGCTGTTTTTGTAATTAATATTTCTGAAAATAGTTCCGGTTATGATGTAGTATGAAACGGAACTGTTAATTAAGTCTTATTAACCTGTCTCGTGACATTAAGATTTTAGATAAGTAAAAATCATGATAAACCAAGACGTTTCCGAGAGAACAATTTCAATTTATAAGAAAGCCTTAAAGGGAATAAATGTAGTAAATGAAAAAGTTTAAACTACCGTTCCATCATTTTTTGTAGGAATTCTTTGTCAGTATTGTTTATCGTATCATTTTGCTGTATTACATTTCCATTACAATTTTAATTATATTATATCTTCTCATTATGGTTAATTCTTAATCATCATTATTTGCGTTACGTAAGGTAACTTTACTACAGTTTTACATGATTTTTACTTAATGACAAATCAATTAATATGGAGATTTGTATTTTTTTTGTCTATAATGTATAAAAAGTCGACTTGAAAAGGATTTTGATCATCAGGATTATGCAGCTTACCTATAGGATTCGGTCAAAACCCATATGTAAGCTGTATACGTTTGCTGTGTGACCTTGAATTATTATAAATATTACCATTATAGGATCAGTTAATTAAGTTGAACAATTGGTGTACGTGATGCTTGACACCAAAAGTAACTTTACACGACAATCGTCATCGCTGTAAACAGATCGACAGTACGAAAAAGTTTGTTATGAAAAGTAAAATTGGATCACTTGGTATCGCGGACTTTTCTATTTCATAAAATATTGATCAACCGACATACCCGCTGATCAACTAGACGGGCTTATTGCTCCAAGTGACAATTATCGCGGCGAGGCGCGAACAAAAGCTTCATTGCGCTCTCATAATTTTCATCAGATTCAATTTTTGACAATTTACCGCTGCTTCTTTGTCTGCTCGCTGAATAATGAGAATCAGTTTATACGTATAATTATGTTGCTGAAAGTTTTGTACAAAGCAAAATTAATTATTAAATTAATATCGCGACGAAGCTATCGAGACGGAATGAAATTCGAATGTGCAATGCGCATAGATGAATTATATGGATCGTTCTTTATTGTTTAATAAGCAAGAATCAATATTATAATTTAATTTTCGTGACATTATCGCGAAAGCAAACTAGAAGCGTAAATCAAATTGGCCGGTTATTAATGAAACGTTGAAATTGGAATCAATTATATTTTGATAAATGGCCGAATGTTTTCATTCGGATTCGTTAAATTTCGCCAGATAAAATAAAGGTACACATTATACAGCGGCGCTCGTTAGTTTTCTGCGCTGCACAAACATCCCGGCCGTTATTTCGCTTTTCGTGAAATCAAAACTGCAAGACGAATTTAAAAGATGAATGAAATTAAGTACATCGCCAGACGCGGAAAATCGCGCCGTAATGGAAAATCCACGAAGTTTGATTAAATCCCTTGTCGCCGCGAGACTAATATGATTGCGTGAACTTCCGTAAAATAAGCGCGCACGGATTTCACTCGTGTTGAAAAGGAGTGTTTGAATTCGAGTAGGGATTCGCACACGTGTAAACTCTATTAACTCGTCGGATTAAGAAGTGAAATTGAATATTAATTCTAACGGATATGTGTGAAATCGAAACAGCATAGGCAATTTCGGCCGTCCAATTATTAAAGCGTGAACATTTGGAACGAAAAAAGTGGTATCATTATCGTGATTGGAGGAAAATTCAATCGAAATCTCAACAACTGTGTACATAATTATCGCAAATTTTTTGTTCGAAGCATTATCGTACGTAATTTATCTTATAGTTAGGCTGAACGATGCTTATAAGCAACTTGAAAATGATTTTAATACCCCCTGGTAAAAATCAAACCATGTTTGAAACGTGTCCCTGGCGTGATAACCATGTAAACTGGCCCCGAGCAAAAGTCCAGTTTTGGAGCTGTATTTACATGCGACGGTAGAGTTCTATGTTAAACATAGAAAATATATTTCGACAATATCCATTTCAGTTTTATTTGTTTTCAATTAAAAGAACTCGTGCAAAGCAAAATAACTGAAAAAGCTTGTTGTTTAATATTCAATTCAGTGATCATAATATTTCAGTACTCGAATATAACTGTCATTTATCAAAAGTGGTAGAATAAATTGTCATTACGTATTGGTAGCATGAAGCGATATACCTGATAAACCCTTAAATTAGAATTACTATACTGAAATAAATTATTTTAACTTAGCTATACATGATAATGTAAAGAAAAATTGTATGAAACATATGCTCATAACATTAAATTGTATAAGAAATTGATCATTTATTATATGTATAACAACATTTATGTATCAAGCTTTCAGGTTTGCGCGGTGTTTTTCTGTTTATGAAGGGATCAAAATTGTCTGTATTTATAATATATTCCTTTATCACTGTGGTTAAAAAGACTAAAACCCTATATTATTTAATTAAGAATTTATCTAAGTAAATAAGCCCAATAGTTATTATGAAAAAACAAGAAATCAAAGTTTTATTTGATTATCAGAAAGAAATCTCAATTACACTAAAACAATTCAGATTATCATTGCAAATGGCTGTGAAAATATTCCAATGAAAATGTGCGCATAAATTGAGTAGAAAAAAAAAACATAAGGAATGTTGTTAAAAAGTGTTTAACACAGCCATTCTTTTTACGTACGGAACTGTAAAAGTTTGTCCTTGCCTGATCTACTAAATTTTGTCTCAACTACCATCCATTTTCTCGACACGGTACCCAGCGACGGCTTTCTTTGTCACCGGCTAAAAAAGCATGGGAAACGTTTCAATAATGACGAGCGGATGATTTCCAAGGTGGAAAAAAAAAAGTTTTACAACGCCAAAGTTCGGACCGCCGGGACGATGGTATCTGTCAGGTCACGCGTCGTTGGGAAAACCGTAACTTTGCATAGTTTGCGCCAGGGAATGGATTAATAAATGTACAAAAATTTTAATCTTTTATCTCTTTGCTTTCACAAAGGCGCAAACTTTGCGAACGCTTCCCGTTCAAAGGCTGTGTACGTCGCTTCACTCACCTGTGTCACTTTTCCCAGCTCTCTTTTACTTAACCGAAAACTCAAATTAACTTTTTACCCCGACATATCTGCTCAGAATAAAATTGGCGTACAAAAAAAATGGCCAACTAATACGGCAACTACACTGTAAAAACAGGCGTTCTTCAAGTGTTCCGAAAAGAACGGGAACGGCAATAAAACGTTCTGAAAAAAATTAATGCGTTCTCCACAGAACACATGTACATAAAGTGTTCCGGAGAGAACGTTAGATCCGTTTTTCATATTTTGGAACGTGTTGAAACGTTCTATAAAATAGAACGGATAATGCAGAACATATAATGTGTTCTGTACGGAACACTTTAGTCGAAAAAGAACGTTTTCATTATAAAACGTTCCAGACATCGGAACGCAAAGACTGCGAAGAACGTTTAGGTTTTTGACATTGTAATTATTTATATTCACATAATCATTAGAATTAAGTTTCTCCGATATATATAAATATTTAAATATAAAAATATAAAATTCATTTAAAATTGTCAATACGAAATAAATTTAATAATTTATTTTAAATAAAAAATTAAAAATAATAATAACAAAAAATATATGAAAAAGTATTATTTATTTTCATTAAAATTAAACTATCTATTAATTCAAAAATATATAAAGGAATAAAAATGAAATGATTACATTTCAATAACTAAAATATCGTACAGTCCACATTGCAAATGTTTTCTTATGATCGAAATTTGAAACACACTTAACCTAACCTCTTACGTTCACATGGTTGATGCCGCGTGCGTGAACTTGGCACGTTTGTTTTGTGTCGTGAAACATTAAAATGTATAAAACAAAATAATGGGCCAATAATATTAATACATAATAAAACTTATATACATTGATTTTAATATCATATTAATATAGAC
>JABFPN010003031.1:0-19550 GCA_022817305.1 Leptoteleia sp. ZL-2020
TACACATATATATATATCTGTTCCCGTATATTATATTTAATTATATATTATACGTGCGCGTAGATAAGAGAAAACAATGGACTGCTCTTTAAGTCCAAAAGTCGTGGATGCAACGTCTAAATGCGGAACTCTTCGCAATAGCGTAGCCGCGAATTTCAAGGGCTGTATATTTTTTTTTTCTTTCTTTTTCCTACGGTATGTACATTGAGAAAAATGTGACGGAAAACTGTTACTGTTTTTAACTCTATTTGGGATACTCGGTTATTCGATAAAAATTACTGGTTTTTAAATGGAATTATATCTGTTTTAAATGTAGAAATAACGTTTAAGATTGATATTTTTGCCTTTAAAAACAATAATATTTATTCAAAGCCCGACATATAATTATAATGAAGTTAAAGATAGTAATATTTTCTGTCCCACTGTTCTCTTTGGATTTGGATGGTGAAAATTTCTGGATGCAAAATTATGTGAACGTATATTCTGTTGATTTCGGTTAACTATGATCTGTTAAGAGCAAGAGAACAAATCTGATTGTTTTTTTAATTTAGTATTAAATAGTATATAATATGGAGATGAAATATTAATAATTATTTATTGTAAAATATTAAAGGTTAATCCACAACGTGACGTAATTTGTTGAGAAAAAATTGTTGTGTAATACCGCATTAATTTATTTACAGATCAATATTGAAAAATAATATATCACTGATTATGTAAGAAAGTAATATGTACACAAAGCAGTGTTAATATTCAACGCTACTTTTACACTAACTGCTAAAAATGTAATATGTATAAAATTAACGTTAATTTTATTAAGAGAAATATCGCAGCGGAAAAAACATAAAATAAACAATCTTTTTATTGCACTAAATCTCTTACCTAACGAAAACTGTTGCAAAATTTCTTTCTCATTGAAAATAATTGTAAATATTGTTAAAATATTACAAACACTACACATAAATACATATATTCATTCATAAATATTTATATACTGTAACAAATAATGCAAATTTCTCACATATCACTTCTATAAAAGCAAACCCCTTTTATTTTGTACTGGTTGCAATAGTATAAGTAAACTTGCTTCAGTTATCAGAATTACCAGAGCAATAATCACAAACTTATTTCATTCATAAGTTATGAAAAAAAAAATAATTATAAAAACATTATATCTCTGTGCACTACAGTAATATCCTCGGTATCATATTGAAAATTAATATTGCATAACACGCTCGAAACGTATCATAGTTTACTGATTTATATAAATCAAAAAGGTACCACAGTTGACTGTCTTATATAAATTCAAAATTGTGATGCATACGTTATACGTAAGGAGCAAAAGCTATGACGAAAAGTGACTTACATGTACGTGAAATTCGCGCGAATATATCACTCAAAGGAGACTAGGTAATTAGTTGTAAATGACAATTTTATGTAAATGAATGAAACATCTCTGTAAGGATTCCGGATTTCATTGAAAGTCCGTGCAACGTGTGATGCGGTAAATTTTAATCCGTGGCGGAAACATTGTACACCGTTTTATTGCTCAATAAATTTATATCCAAACGCGTCCTTCGTTGCTGAAAATTTTAACAAAAATCTTTGTAAATAAAATCACTTAAACTCACGTTTTCATACAAAAAGAGGAGAAACAAAACTCGGACACTTTTCTAAATCAACGAACTGGAAAGCGATCTCTCGCAAAGAATAAACAAAAAAAAAAGGGAAAAAAGGCCAACATCCTACATGCTCAGGATATCGCTCTTGTCATCTTGTTCGGATTAATTTACATCCCGCGATTTTGACGCTCGCTATGAACACGTGTTACGGATGAGAGTGCTACATGGATAGGCCTTGCCTCGAAGACGTTAAAGGGAACAAGAAAAAACTTTAATTAGATCTTACTTTTACTCAGAAAGTATATCCTTTTTACCGCAAAATCCTTTATATAAATGTTTTGTTTTGTCATATAATTTTTAAAATTGTTTTATTAGCGAATCGACTCGACTCGCGATAGAAATTTTATTTAACGTCTCAAATGAAATCGTTTGTCGCGGGACCCGACTTCTAAGCGCAAAAATATTGGATCTCGTTTAGATTGTTAACAATGTAACTATTAAATAAGGCGGCCTGCCACCGTCGCCCACCGTCGCTCAGAATGTAACCGGGCGTCGGTTGCACGCGGCAACTAAAACGCGTTACCAATTATTCCATAGCTTTGTCTAAGTCCGTTTAAGCGAATTGACCGCGCGCGCACGCGCACTTAACGCAACATCGCCCGCGGGGGTCCATAAATATCGAATCTCAAGTTAAGCCGCAAATACGTATAACGTATCTTAGGGGCACTCGCGTGCTCCATTTGTAAATCTCGTTCTTAAGTTCTTAAATTACAACGAAGGCACGTAACGTGCCTCAGTTTCATTCCGGGACAACGTTGCATCCATCAAACAATGAGCCTGGTAGTTATTATTGTTATCAGCCTTTAAAGAACGAAATGGGTGGTTAAATTATATTATCATGTAACATAAATGTATATGTGCATTGGAAGTAATATTTCGCACATCTTCAGCAGCGAGAAGTAAGCAAAAACAAAAAAAAAAAAAAAGAGGAAAAATTCATCTTGTAATTGTATTACGGACTCGGTATGGTTCTTATTTGGAAGGCAAATCAAACCGAACGAAATTCTTAGTACAAACCGAACCGTGCTTTGGAAATTGAATTGTAAATTCGTCTAGTAACAGGTACCATACCTTTTGGGCTTTACTGTAAATGACAAATTGTATAAATAAATGTTAAAACGGCGCGTACGATAACTTTATTGTCAGAGATATTCAAGTGAATTGACAGTGTCCGCACGGAGATAAGAGATTAATAACGATTACTATCATTGTCAGTAAACTGGTCGGAGAATTGAAAAATTGCTATCTCAATGTATCGACGCGTTGACAACTGTTATCCGCATTATAATAATAATTGTCGACAAACTAATATATTTTGATAACTTAAGATAGTAATGTTTTCCAGTACACGACCAGTTTACTGTTAATGTTAATAATTTAAAAGAATAGATATGACATTAAATAATAATGATAATAAAGAGAAGGAAAAATCTTTATCAAAGTATTATTCGGATGGATTGAAATTTATTAAAGAATTATATATGTATGGCCGTGCGCGCGAAGTACAATTCAATTGCTATCGAGTAGAGTATTTATTCGACGAATGGGACACGGTGTTTTCAAATTTTCCGCGCTCTTTAACTTTCGCTGTATCTTGTATTGTATTTTAAAGTGCAGATTCGCAAAGTGCAGCTTTCGTGATTTCTTAAGTGCCACGATTTACCGATTAAGGTTTATCCTAGTTTACGAATGCGAGGGAGAGAGAGAAAGGAGAAAGGAACGAAAGGGAGGGTGAGAGTGAGAGAGTAATTGAAAAAAAAAAAAAAGAAAAGTAATTGAAACACATCAGCCATCGAATCTTGCCTATTATCGTCGTTTGCCGACGCAAGCGTGACGTCACAATCAAATCATACATTACACATTAAATCATAAACATTTGTCGTACCGATATCAAAGCAACGATCAAAATACGCTTGTAAAAATGCATATTTTTATTAATATAATTATTATTATTATTTTTATTAATATTATTATTATATTGAATACTATATTTTGTTACATTTATTGCAGACAGCATAGATATTATTATTATTGATTTTATTGATTAGAACATACGTAATATCTATATTGTTATTTTTTTTGTATGTACATGTGCGTTCAGATGAAGAGATATTCGATGTAAATGTGAGCGCGAGTGAGCTCGAGCGAGTGTTGGGTTTAAAAGGAAGTTCGTTATCAGGTAAAGAATTATTAAGCGTTGGTCCATGACATTTGTAACAGTCGCGAACCAGATTTTTGTTCTCTCTTTTTTTTTTGTTCTCTATTACTCCGATTACGACTACTCTAGGATTTAATTTTACTACTTTTAAAAGCAAAACTTGGATGTTTAATCGCGCATCAACATCTTTGGGAGTTCGCACATGTTTCTTGAGTACATAAAAAAAATTGAGCTTTAGCCGGAATGAATAATTGGAAATAATTTTATTAATATTATTATTATTTTTATGGTGAATCAAGTATGTCCGTTGTGATTTCGCGATAAATTGTTGAGAAATTTGTTAATGTTGGAATGTTACTTGAATACGTGTTGTTGAACGGTATGACTTTATTATAGAATAAGAGATGTAAAAAAAAGAAAAAAAAAAGAAAGGGAAACTAGTGTGAATCGAATGCAGCATGTGCCAACTCTCAATGACCGTTTTAAGACCTTATCTTTTGCGCATCGTTGACCACGTGCGTGAAATACGATCGGTTCCCCATAGAGCCCAGATAGGTTTAGATATTATATAGATGTATCCCTGTAGGACGGTTAGAATTGCATAGTCCGCCGATCGGATTGGCCGAAACAGTTGATAACAATTCGTTGCGCGACAACTTGCCATCGTGAGATTGTGCCAGAGGTGATATTATATTATTACAATGTTTATTGAAACAATAAATATTATATTAGTACGTTTTATAAATCGGCATTATTTATTGTTTATCCCAGAACGATTGCCCTCCATCTTATCCACACCTTATCTTCTGCCATTTAGTCATGAACCCGCTAATAATATTCAATTATCGTCATAACCGATTAGATTGCTCCAAAAAATTAGTAAAGAAGTCATTTAGGAGTATCAAACGGGGGATTATTTCAAGAGTTAATTTTATCTCCCTCGCATCTCCGAGACATCTTGCAAATCCTTTAAATCTTGCCGAGATTAACAGTTGACCGTCGGCTTTAAAGTCCCTTTTCTTAACACTTTTTACGCCGACCGCTGTGACCCCGTGGGTATAAGTAATAGTTACCGCTCGTACTTAGTTACATTAAATTCCTTCGGAGTCCATTTCAGGGTAACTTACGTTCTAATTGCAATAACAATGTTAATAGGATTTAAGTAGCCATTTGTCGCTTCAACGATTTTTACGACAACTTTCATCTTGCTAATTGTTTTGAATAGTAGCTGATAACTGTTACGCGCTGTAATAAACTTCATTTGATGATAACCTTAGACCTACTGCAACCAGACATTTCATGTTATATCTTTGTAATTATCCACTTATAATGTTAAAGTCTTGTTTTTACATCTTCCTGTTACCCTCGCCGCCAATATGAAGGTAAGAATAACTTGTTTAAATGTTAAAACAAAGATCTGCTTTAAATGAGAAAGAAATTTTCTGTAACATAGTTTTATCTGAGTTAAATATAATTTCTGAAAATAAATATATAGTAAAGTTAAATAGTTTATATAAATAGTAATACGAAAATAATATTGTGGTCAAATTTATTCGAGAAACTGCAATAATAAATGCAAATCATGTAAATGCAAACTTTCAGTGGAGTCATTATTAATAAAATGAACAATGCTTTACACAAACATTGTAGTTTTGTTTGAAGAATACGCGTTCCTTCATTTACGTATGTTAACACGTATTCCGTTATATTGAAAATGTTTGAAACCTGAATAATTGAAGGTACTCATTGAATGAATAACTTCAATTTACACTTTTACACAATATTCATATTCCTTTCAATACAGAGTTCAAATTCTGAACAAACCATAAAAAACAGTGTCATGTACACAATGAATACAACAAATAAATGTTAAATTATTTGAAGTTAACAGTAAAATTGTATAACTTTTAGTATCCCAATAACGGTATTATATTAATTAAGATCTTTGCGATACTTTAAATAAAATAGAATAATAAAATATTAATAATTATGATTGAAAAAAGAAATTAAGAACCGTAAGATAAACATTTGAAATCAAAATGCCCTCTAAATTCATCGGTTCATACTTTATTAACGAGAAATAACTCATAGTACCGTTATTGCTATATGATTCATGATTTTTATGAAATTCCGTGTTTTAAAAATTTGTTGGACGCTCCACTATCGCACTGAATCATGTTTTTCACTTACGAAAATAATCGTGTAGGACGGTCCACCTAATTTTATCCCATAGAAAAAGGTTCGTCGAACCCTCGACAAAAGATTATAATTCACAAATTCGTACTACGAATTAATACGTCTTCTATGAATCATCTAATAAATTTCCAAATCAAAATCTATCCTAAGTCTTCTCTATCTGATTTTACGTCTGTCACGGGATATCCAACATCATCTTATCAGATTACCTTCATTAATTTTTGCTTAGAATTCACGAGAAATCCCCAACCTACAAAATTCTATTTGAACATAAATTGTAATATAATGTCTTGCGTCTTGGTAAATTCTTGATATTGTAAAACAAAATGAAAAAGTACGACTGAGTGATGCTAAGTTGAAATAGAAACATTAATCAGCTTTTAACACCTCTCCTGATAAGCCGAACAAAAAGTTAGAAAATATTTCACTGGGATATGCCAATTATCTTTCTTTTGAAAAGTCGTTCCACCAAAGTAGAACCACCCTATCCTTACAACGTTCTAACTTAAACCGGTTCCTACAAACAGAAAATATTTTAAAAAATGAAGAAATTGTATTTTATTACGTGTATTTAATAACTTTGAGACCGTCATCGATACGCTATTGCTATTACTTTAATAGAGCCGAAGGGGCAACAAGGGTTACATTGAAGAATTTCAGGATCGAGAAATGTACGTAACTTTAATAAAGAAATAACGGTAAGACTCTCCCATTCAAATAGCTTATTTAACATTTTTATGATCGATAAGATGCGATCTTATGATATTGAAACATTAAAATATCTGATTTACGACTGATTGAAAAAAAGCTTCGAAAAAAATCATACAACATTAATTAATTGTAATAAAAACATTGATTTGATTAGAGTTACGTTTATAGAATGTACACAAAGAGAAAAGATCTAATAAAAATTATTAACATTGTTAGTAAAATAACAGTACACTTGGAAAAATGACCTGTTTTTCTTTGTTTACGTTTAATTTCTTTCATTTTTTCCTTATCATCAATGTTTGCGTGTCGCATTCTAAACACACATAAAGGTACCAGAAAAACGTTTAGAGGGCTCTGTCCGGATGAAACAAGAACTATTTTCACAAATATTTTCGAAGCCGATGAGTCCGGTTTGACGGGTCGCTGCTCCCTTTATTGATTATCTTTATTTGCAAACAGGGAGAAACAGCGTTGTCTTTTTTACGGTTTCGTATCATTTGATAAAAATAAAAAATTTACAGCAGTCACAACAAAGCTAATCTATTTCAAATGTTTTTATAGCACATAAATAATGTGAAAAAAATGTTCTCCCTTTTTTCTTATTTTCATTTAATTAAAAACTGTTAAATCAATAAATTGTAATTTATTCTCAATATGATATAATACCAAATTCTTAATACATAAAGTAAGTACAATACTCTTAATATTAACAGTAAGTACTTAGTATTATATATTAAGTTCTTTAGCAAATATATATATATATATATATATAGATTAGATATTTTCTAATAGCAAAAGTAGTTTGCGGCGAATTCTTAAAACATTTTGAATACACCAGAAAAGGAAATTTTTATGCGAGACACAGTCGTGTAATTGCATTCGCGTTTCGAGTCTCATCTTTACAGGCATAGATCACTGTCTACGGGAAAACGCGTTTGTACTACTCATGTACTTGAAGCTTACATTCGTGTTTTCATCTATTTTCAGTTCTTCCAACTCTCTTATGCAACAAATGCAATTAACACTTTACTTGTCATTGCTTTGAAATAAATAAAATTATAAAAAACAAAAACGTATTAAAACTGGATAACCAATATAATCCAGTTAATTAAGTAAATAATAATAATGATAATTTAAAAGTTAATAATAATATGAGTTGATAATAATCAGTAAATAACAACATTAATTTAAATAACGGTTAAAAAGCGATTTAACTTTCCAACATCTTTGACTAAAAACAACATTTTCTTACAAGTTGCACAGGGGCAAAAAAATGTGAAAAACCACATTACGTAATTACGAAATGATGCACGAAACGCGAAAAATGCGCGAGTCTTGTATCCTCGCAAATAGCGTGGATTTCCAGGGAGAACGCCGAGCAAGTTCACGGCCGCACTCACTTGCTTCCAGAGCCTCTTCAAGGCCAGCCTGACGGTGCTTCGCGTTCGTTATGTTATGTTAATACGTGGTGCTTGACACGTTATTAAGATCGACCTGACGAGTGCCCGAAGAATTGTCGTACATCGAACTCTTGTGTTCTACTTGAACGGTAAACCTTGCTCTTACAAGGGAACATCATCGGGATGTGAATTAGCATAAATATGATGAATTGCCCATAAAATGAGGCTTAAACGAATCAGAATAGATAAAACAGAAATTTGAGATCTTCTTTACGCTCCGGCTAATAAAACGATAATCATGAAAACAATTGATTTCTTCTAATTAAACATCTCTTTAAATAATTCCATTCGGATAATTAAATAATTCCTATCGCACTGTTAAAAGTGAAAATTTCATTCGAATGATCTTTGAAAGAAAATAATTAATTTCAATTATTCTTCAAAAGCAGTTTGATGAAAAAAATATATTTTAAATGGCACATGGTGTAACGATAATTGTATGTTTATTCAACAGACAATTTTAATGAAAACAAACACAACTCTGTTTTTTAAGATTAAATTTTTCAACTGAAAATATGATTTCTGTATTGGTACCTTACAAAAAGATCCCAACTTTAAATAATTTACTTTGCATTACCATTTTCACGCAGTGTTTATGTTTGTTTTCCTTTTTTTTGATCCTTTTTTCATTGAAATAAAGAAAACCAAAGAACCACCTAAGTTACTGCTTGGGGCAGGTGAGAGTCGAAGGGGAGGGCAAGCCCGTTATAAGTTGAGGATCCGGCTAAACGACGACTTACCTGCTTAGTGTCGGTCTCCAAGACAGATCTCGAGGCAGGAGGCTCGTTTTCATTGTTTCATTATCATTTTACGCGCGGTGTTCCTCGGAATTGTTCAGATTGATGAAACCAACGCTCCTGTGACAATGGTACATAGGTCCTTTAATTGGACGTTGTTCTTCGCAACGGCGCTCCTTGTTACCCTTTGGGTCCTTGCCGACAAATCACGGTTGACCTTCGCCGAGGAACTTTTGAGTGACAAAGATACCGACGACACAGTTGTCATTGAACGTAAGCTGAAAAGTGCATAACTTGAATTAAAATGTTGTACACTTGACTTTCAATTAAATTTCTAAACAAATTTTATTAGCCACTGAAAAAACAAGGGACAAAACAAAGAAAGTACAATATCTTTGTATAATCAATTGTCATTTCTGTTAACTAATCAATGGTGTTTATACTATTCTTATATATGTGATAATGAATAAGAATTGTTTGATTTTCAATGAATTTTTAATTTTTACTGTCGCGTCTATAAATTGCTGTTAATTACTGTAATTTCTTAAAACCTTTTTTCATCAGTGTGTCTATATGTCAAAGTATTTATACAATTTATACAATAAACTTCAATACAACTCAAATATATTGCTTAAACTAATTATTATATTAATTTAACAAAATTGTATGTAAATATTTCTCGTTTGAATTTTTTTTGTTTATTATAGTGCCTTAAAAGGGGAATGGTATAACCAAAAAAATACCTGAACTTTTCTTTTTGGTATTGACATTACTAACAATCATAACCTATATCTAAAGAACAATAATATTTTTATTATAATATTAATTATGATTTAATTAACAATTTTATTTTAGAAATCAATGAAAGGTTTATTAAATTAAATATGAAACTATTCTATTTAACTTTCAACTCATTTCACTTAGAAAACACATCCAAAATTTGATAAAAAATTATTTATTATATATATTATTAATATAAAAAAAAAGAAATAAATTGTATGTGATATGAATCTTAAGAAATGGCATGTGCCTAGTTTGAAACTACGTGTAATTTAAGACTGGTTTGAATAATTACCCGAAACTTCCGAAGTTAAAAAGCATCGTCCAAAATGTATTGACTGGCACATTCGCATTCGAAAGATATATTGTGCTTTATTTGTATAATAACTACCGCATCCGTTCGGTCACCGAACTCATGAAAGAGTCAAGTGGAATTCTATTATGTTAGGTAGGCGCTTGTTAAGCAACGCACATATCTAAACGATGCATCGTGATTCGGTATCAGAGTGCGAACGTCGCGGGGACATTCCTTGGTTTTGCGCGATTTTAACGCAACGCGAGGATTCTTTCACGTGGCTCATCTGCATAGAATTTCAAATTAATTGCAACTCTTCTAACATTCCAATCATAGCGTGCGACATTTCACGCGTATCTACAAAGTTTACAAAATAAGACAATTAGTCGCAGTAAATGATGCAAAGCATTACTTAGCATGACCAAATTCAAAACTCGACACGAAACAAATAAATATTTGTAAATAAATATAATTTACTTTCTTTTCTAGGAATGTTTATAGAAAGAACTGCGTAGAAAAAAAAATAAATTTAATATAATAATGCACTTTCCGATCAATCTTTTTCATGATCGAAATCACCTTTTAGGTTAACGTACATGTTTGATTAATTTGAGAACAAATATTCTCACGTAGAAATTCATATTTACTATTACCTTCTTACATTATTTTTTATTTTTTCTCGAGACTCGAAAATAACCTATAAATCGCGATAAAACTTTATTCATATAACGAAATAACTAAAATACCGCGCAAACATCTACAAGTTTGCTTTTCTTCAACGGAACTAATGGCTGCGCCAATCACCGCGCGCCAATGGCGACGCTACCCTTTAAAATTTCCCACCAACAAAAAATGACCTTTCATTTCTTCTTTGTTGCGTATATTACTTTAACAATTAAAAAATGCTTACTTTTAAAGAAATTTATCTACTACATAAATTTTATTATGTAAAAAACAAATAATTCTAAAGTTGCCTCGATTGAATGTTTTAATAATATTTTGAATTTCGTTTCGTCGACCTTGAAATTGATTACAAGTGTAAATAGCCTCGTATAAAAGTTTTTATTTAAAGAAAAGGAAAAAAACTCGCATAAAGTCTAAATATTTATTAACAATGGCTAAAATTAAAATATAGCATGCGGAATACACAATCCCACAAAAAACAAGAAAATTAAAATAAAATCACTTATTGAATTAAAATGTTCTTACTTACGCATTAAAAATTCATATTTAGTATTATCTTTTCAGATAACTTGTTATTTTTTCTCGAGACTCGAAAATAACCTATAAATCGCGATAAAACTTTATTCATATAACAAAACAACTAATATACCGCGCATTCAACTAGAACTTTGGTTTTCCTCAACGAAACTAATGGCTGCGCCAATCGTCGCTCATGGTCGCCCGCTTAATGGCGGCGCTACCGTTTACGCGGTTTCCCACCAATATAATAAAAAAAAGTCCTTTCAATTTTTTTTTGTCGCGTCACTTTGATCGATCACTTTAACAATTAAAATATGCTTATTTTTAAAGAGACTTAACTATATTAAAATGAAATAGCAATATTAAGAGATTTAACTTTCACATAAATTTTATTATGTAAAAAACGTAAACAATTCTAATATTGCCATAATAGTACTTGGAAGTTTTAATAATGTTTTGAATTTCATAACGTTACGTTGAATTTTATACAAAATGCAGAATATTATTCAAGATTTCTTTAATATATAAAATATGTAAACATTTTAGCGGTATCGGATTTAGAAATTTCCAACCGAGGTTCGCGCGAGTCGCGACATTTCTTCCTCGATGCATTTGAACGTGGTTCCTGTTTAACATCCAAGGGAGAACTAGGAAAATGTACAACGTTTAAGGAATGCTATCCATATTTCAAAATACCTGATCTTGGTGCTCTGGATGGATGGGTTCTCGGGGTTTACGATACCTGTAGTTACGTTCGCGAAGACGGACGAACAAGCTTCGGCATTTGTTGCTCGAATTACATCCTCGGCTCAACGCCAACCTTGCCATTTGACCCTGATGATCCTTCAACCACCGGCCCTATTATCGAGGAAGCAGAGGTAATGAAAGTTTGTTAATTATAAGTTTTAACGTGATTATACTTACTGCATTCCAACTTACAAGTGTTTAAAATGCTTCATAATAAGTTAATAAAAATAACTAAAAGTACATTTACATTTTACTTTAAAATACTAATAGCAAGCAGGAAAATAATTTTCAGCAATAATAATAGTAATAATAAAAGAACTTTTTACAGCAAAAGTAAAATAAAATTAATTTTATCCAATTAATATATGAAATATTTTACTTTGCTTAGCAAAGATTAATTTATAATTAATTTTATATATGTATACCTGCCTTTTTTAGAGATCAATTACTCATTAATTAATCTTAATTTAGAATTAATAAGATTAAATAAAGTGATTAATAATTTATAATACATAAATAAGGTTTACCCTTTGAATCACCAAAGACAAAATAATGTTAAAATACACAAAATTATACAGAACTTTTCCCTTCTTTCATGCATTATTTATAAAAAAAATATATATTTTATTCATTATCACAGAGAAAAATCTTGTTGAATCGGTTGAGACGAAGCACACTAAATAGAGGTTTGGTAAGTAAATTTAGCTTTTTAATGCATTACAATCTGAAGTATTTGCATAGCCCAGTTCTTTCAGGACCAGATTTTTATATGAATTGTACTCTAATAGATGTATTGTAGTATTATTAGTATGCATGTAATTAATACATTTTATTAATGTACACTGAGAAAAATTTAATATAAAAACTACTATTTTTGTAGTAGTATTTTTGATGCTTTATTGTAGTTAGTAAGTTAAATACACCAAATTTATGTATAATAATATAGCACGATTAGATTTCCTAAAACTATATACTATTATTTACATGCATGTATTGCAATAAAAATAAATTAAACTTAAATTCAAGACAGAAATTTCTAAATCATGTAACAATAAAATGATAAGTTTATAAATTAGAAGCTGATGAATTATTATTATTATTATTAATTGAACGAAATTTATGAATTACTATATTATTACATAGATAAATTAAAGAAACTTAAACACAGAATATAATATTTAATTAAAAACAAAGAGCTTACTCATGTGTTGTAAATGATATTTTTCAGCACCAATAATCAATACAAAAAATATTACTGTTTTCCGCACATGTGCGGAGAACAGTTCTTTTCTGTAAGGGCAGTAGTGCTGATAAAATTTCACCTCAAATACACGTTTAGTGATTCAAAGGGTAAGAAATACAATAAAAATTTGAAGTTAATATTTGTTTTATTTCATTATGAGTTGAGTTTTACTTCCTATACTTATAATTGAAATATAAATGCCGTAAAAAATGCTTCAAAATGTTAAATATCATTAAAAAAATATAACAATGTAAACGAATTAAAATGTAATATTTAATATAAATTTAGCAAATTAATATAATTTAATATTATTTAACATCAATATCTATTCAAACAAAATTGTTTAATCAATAAAATGCTTGCAAAAAACTTGTTCTCCAAAACCAAACAACTCATCATCCTTAACCCAGTATGTGCTCGAAACCATTTCGAATTCCCATTTACATTGAACGAAGGGAAAGAGGAATGTAAATAAACGTAGAACGCGAATACTAGCCAACTGGTTTCATAAAATAAAACTAACAACCGTTCTTTTGATTGCAGACTTCTGAAGAATCGGAAAAGAACGAAGGATCAAAGAGACCAAAGCCTCCAGTAGCATCGTGGCCTCCACCAATACCAACACATCCGCCAGATCACACCATTCCACCATTGCCCACTCATCCACCGTACCCGGGACTGCCTACCCAGAGTACATCTAAGCAGACCACGTTGAAAACTACTATCAAACCGGTGATTACAACTTGGCCAACGAAAAGACCAGTTGGATGGCCCAGCGCTATCACCACGACTAAACCGCCGTTTTCGACCAAGCCGCCCATCAGCAATTCTGCCTGCGGTGCCAAAAATGGGGATCAGGATCAGGAACGCATTGTTGGTGGACAAAGCGCGGATCCAGGTGAATGGCCTTGGATCGCGGCACTCTTTAATGGTGGACGCCACTTCTGTGGAGGCTCGCTTATCGATGACACCCACATTCTCACTGCAGCCCACTGTGTTGCCCAGTGAGTTCGCCTCTTTCATATTTCAAATATAAATTAAAGATTCTTCAGAGAACCAGGATGCTCCTTTTACTACTGCCGAGGATTATCGAACTGAAAAAATTAATGCAAACATAAGAGTCAGACTGAGAAGAAGACTTTAATATCATTCAGTTTTATTCGAAAGGATTATTTGACTATAAAAAAAACTAAACTAAGGAATTATTCTTATGAATATTTATGATGCGGCTTTTCATGACAAAAATAATAAAAATATAACTGAAACGTCCTCACATAAAAATACGAATTATGCTTATGTGAACTGCTATGAATTTATTTAATTATGAACATAAAGTTGAAACATAATTCAATAATGTTAATGAAGTTTGATAGCATTGCTAAATACTATTTACCGTATATAAAATGTAGCAGAATAGGCGTGAATTATTTATCACGTTTAATGAATCTAATTTTATATGTTTATTAATAATCTGCATTGATTCTTTTTAATTAATTGTAAATAAAGATCATTAATTTTTCAGCATGAACTCGTGGGACGTGGCACGTCTTACAGTTCGTTTGGGAGATTATAATATAAAGGTGCATAACGAAGTGCGTCATATTGAAAGACGAGTAAAACGTGTAGTCAGGCACAGGGGTTTCGACTCACGTACACTGTATAATGATGTGGCCGTTCTTACTTTGAATGAACCTGTCGAATTTACAGAGCAAATAAGACCGATTTGCTTGCCGTCTGGGTCTCAATTATACTCCGGAAAATACGCAACTGTCATCGGTTGGGGATCGTTAAGAGAAAGTGAGTTATTCTAAATATGGTAAATTTTTGACATAATTGTAGATTGTTACAATTCTTAAAAAATGTTTTATTACACGTTACAAAAAAAAAAAATAAATAAACAAGAAAAACAAGCAATCAAAATAATATATTTGCTGAAGAAAGAAAGAATAAAATTTCTTTTCTTTTTTAGGTGGTCCACAACCTTCAGTTTTACAAGAAGTAGTAATCCCAGTATGGTCTAACGCCGAATGTAAATCTAAATATGGAGCAGCCGCTCCAGGTGGAATCGTAGATAGCTTCTTGTGTGCAGGTAGAGCAGCGAAAGACTCATGTTCGGTACGTTATATATTACTTTGTAATTTTATTATACATATTAACTGGTAATATATTTCATATATTCATTAAATATTTATTTTTAGGGTGACAGTGGTGGGCCGCTAATGGTAAATGATGGTCGTTGGACACAAGTGGGAATTGTAAGTTGGGGTATTGGATGTGGCAAAGGTCAATATCCAGGTGTATACACCAGAGTAACGCATTTCTTACCCTGGATAAATAAGAATTTAAAGTAGTGAAAATAATTTGCTCAAAGCACTCGTAAATGCAACGTTTTTGTAAATGAAATTTATCTTTTACGAGCCGCTTCGCAATATACAGATTTGTGATAATACCGTTTTAATCAGTAGAACAAATATTATGGTTTTGATTATACATGTCCAAAAAACATTAATTTTTTTCGAACACAAAGAATACTATTTACAAATCGAAGAATTAACCGAAATATATGTAAATTTTAATCTCTTATTTAGAGTACATGGGTCCTTAAATGAAAAAATGGTGTGTATTTTGTTTAAAATACACTTTAGTATTATTTGTGTTTATTTTGTATTAAATGATCTCGTGTGGCATCAAACTGCCAATTTCATTATACTCACACTATTATAAAAATACTAAAATATACAATTAAATAAATTACAATGAATACGTACTTCAAAACAAAATTTTAGTTCTAAAAATATTATAAAATCAGGAAAAAAGCTATGTTTTGATAAAGAATATAATTCTATAAACCACTTCCTACAAACTCCTGCATCAAGTGTCACAATTGCTCACATTGAGATTCTGCATGATATTCCTAGCTGAAATAAGATAGAAACGTTTATTTAGATAATTTTTATATTATATAGAAATAAATTGATTGACTTTATATATTACTTGTGTAACAAATTTTGTTATCTTACTAATAAATATTAATATCAACAAATAAATTGAAATACATAATTCATTTATTAAAACATTTATTAATCAATTTCATCAGAAATCTATATTTAATTGTAAAAATTGCGTTTCTTAAAAATAAACTTAGAAAGATAAAAAATGAACATTATTTGTAGTAAAATTAAGATTATTATTTGATATTAAGATTGATTTGATACTACTTTGTTACTTATAATCATTAAAAAATGCGCTCACGTATTTACCTTGAAAATAACAAGTATCGTAGTTATCATCCGGTTGTGGTATAAATGGTGGAGTTGCTTTCTGTGGTTCCTCCCAAGGAAACTCTTTGAATAATTTCATCTTTTGAACTTCCTTAGCACCAGGTCTTGCTAATTGATTAAAAGTCAGCAGAGCATCAATTGCTTCCACAGTACTATCAGAAAGAGCTTCTTCATCTTCTGGCCATGGAACATCTCTTGCAAGTATATTAGCAAACACTGCCTGAGGTGTCTCGTCATTGAATGGTGGTATTCCAGTACAAAATTCATATAGGCACACTCCTAAAGCCCACAAATCAACAGCTGGACCATGTTCTTGCTTTAAAAGTAATTCTGGTGCCAAATAATCAGGTGTTCCTAGAATTCTTTCATCAGATTTACTAGCTGCATTTTGAATTCCTCTTCTTACAGACTTTGGTGTTCTGTAAGGTGTATTAACCATAGAGCTAGTTGGAGTTTTAATGGGCGAAATACTATGCGGTGATTTAGGATTACTGGGTGATTCTGATGGAGAAGTACAAGTCTCTGATGGAAGATCAAATCTTGTTGTTTTCGTTACAGACAACTTATACTCCAACTGCAAATCATCCAAGTTTCGCTTCTTTGTTGCTGAAACTGGAGTACTAAATGCAACCTTGCCAACTATTATTTCATTGTCTAAACTTGCACGCTGAACAGTGCCCAAATTACGTTTTTGCTTTACATATATATCTGGAGTTGTGACTTCAAAATCTGAACTACAATTTTTTCGCTTCGGACTTCTGTCAATATCCAAATCTAGCATGCAAATTTCTTGGGTTAATCCAGTGTGGGAAGAAGAACTTATAATTCTTTTCCTTTTTTTACCCCGAATAAAGGTTGAGCTGACTGGACTTGTGAGAGATAGAGAAGAATATGGATGCATATAGTTTACAATAGTAGATTCTTCTTCCGCAATAGATTTCATTTTTTCACCAATCGATAATTCCTTAGATATTGATTTAAGTTTAGATTCTTCGCAACTATAATAAGCACTAGAACCCTCTGAATCTTTAAAAGACCCAACTTCTTCAGTAGATTGAAATGGAGTAACTCCAGAAACGTTTGCTTGAGAGAAAGGTGAAGTTTGGTTTGTAATTGCACTTTGTTGCAAAGCTGGGAGTAAATTTATAGCTAAATTATTTTGAGACTTTTGACCAGAACCAAAGGATAGGTGAGTCGTCAAAGATAAAAGTTGACCAGGAGTCCTCGTACATAAATTGGGGGTGCAGTTTACAAGATCTGATATTTCTAAGTCACCATGAAAGGTAGATATTTGACTTAATCCAAAGTCAGTCAATTTTACATGTCCTTCTTTTGAAAGCAACATGTTATCTGGTTTTAAATCTCTATGTACAATACCATGAGAATGAAGGTATTCTAAAGCTAAGCATACCTCTGCAATATAAAAGGCTGCCATTGATTCTTCCATGTATCCATAGGCACCAAGAAGACTTTTTAGATCTCCACCTACCATATATTCCATTACTAAGTATATACTACTATTGGACTGAAGTGAATAAAAGAGCTGAACACAGTATGGACTGTGTATCAAAGCTAAAGCATTCCTTTCAACTACTACTTGAGAGATCATATTTTTATGAATCATTTCACTTTTTTTCATTACTTTTATTGCATACACTTGGTCAGGATTTGATTTCTTATGACCAAGAAATACTTTTCCGAATGCACCTCTGCTGATGGGTTTAACTAGTTTAAAATCATGAATTTCTGGCACCTGAAAAAATGATTCTTTTAATTTATTGAATATGTAGCATACATTCAACTTTCACACATATGCTTTTCATTTATTTTCTCTTCCACACATTTGCTGAAATCTGACTAATGAGAGAAAAGCATAAAACCCACCAAATATGAATAAGATTAAATGTGTGGATGTTAAGTGTATAATAATAGTAAAATAGAAAAATTAACAAAAAACTTTTCCTACAAATTATATGCAAAAACTTAAGCATTATACCCTGCATCATTCAATCACTTATTAACCTAAAAATACTGAAATATTATCAAGTCTAATACAATTTTCATTGTAAAAAGATAATCATTTTGTTATCATTTCAAAATAGTATACATTATATTACTTATTTTAGTTATTACTTAGTAATGTTTTATTAAATGTTTTACTATTGTTTTATAGAAAAAAATATCACACATAAATATGATAAATTATGCTACTTATATATTTTATAAATTATATCATAAATTTAAGTTAAGTGATTTTTTACGAAAGGAAAATACCTTGGCAGCTTTATTGACAATTTTGGAGATGGTATTAAAAATGGAATCATCGATAATTTTAGAGGTTTGTCCTGGTGTGGAAGCACCGTTTTCATTGTTTTCCTTGCCATCCGCTTCTGTTTCATCATTTGAAGATTTATATGAGTTATTTAAATTATCACAATGATCTGCACCCGTAACTGATTTGTTTAAATCAATTGTTGCACCTTCCATTGACGCAAATAACCTAACTGTCACGAGAACGCCGAGCTTCAATACTCAAAACTTTCACTCGTTTTACTATTAAATATCAATATATCATATTTTCAATTTATATATAACAATTGTTAACTTTCAATCTTACTTGATATATACATTTATATATTACGAATGATACAACTAACAGGTAAACATGACGTGTAAACAAAACTATAAATTTGAATATATCTCCGAACTTTGCTGATGTATTTAATATTCATTGCTGCCAACTCATTCAACTAAAAATTTATTTCTGTTAAGTACTGTTGGCGTTGCCAACTAAAAATAACTTATTCCAGCTTGAACAATTTCTTAAGGTGAAATGTCAGCGCTACTTTCACGGAGTCAGTGTCTTTTTATTTATAATTGTTTAAACGACAAAAATTAAAAATCGGCCAAAATACGTTAATTCTATGGCATTGGGAGAATATTATTCGGTACATAAAATCATTTATGGTTTTCAAAGACGACGTAATTTTTGGAAATACGATTTTTAAGTTTTTGAATTTATAAAAAGTCTATTTCCAAAAATTACGTCGTACTTGA
>JABFPN010003032.1:0-19549 GCA_022817305.1 Leptoteleia sp. ZL-2020
CCACCCCCCCCCCCCCAAAACATTTATACGCATAAATGACGCTTGCATTTTTCATCCGCGCAGTTTCCCCCCAGTTGAGCGATTTATAAGCGCTATTTCATTACCGCGCGCCTCGTTAATCATGAATAACGGCCCCCCCCTCCTTCGAGGAGGCAAACAAAACACCGGCCGAATCGGCCCGGTTATGTTGCTGCTTTCCCGGCCCCCAAAAATTCCGCGCCAGCCAACTGCTCCCGCGGAAAAATGCAATTTCTTCTTGTCAACCCGCTGCATTTCTTATTACTCTACCTTCGCACAGTGTCCGTCTCACTTTATAAATTTCAGATTGTTCAATTAACGCGAGATGTACAATACTCTTTTTGGATGAATTCTTGTAGCGCAAGTGTGGGCTTTTATGGAGAAAAAGAGGCGACCCAGGCTTAGGATTGAAAAATGAAACGTTTTAAAGAATAGAAAATGTAAACAAAGATTGTCTTTGTTTTGTATTTACATCCATTTTTATGTTCTTTGGACGTAAATAAACAATATTATTGTTTTTGTTTCTTAAATTTGGCCTTCCAAATATTTACAAACATTACTTTTGCAGTTAGACAATATTAAAAACGTTTCATTCTTCAGTTCCATAACCCAGGCCAACATTTTGAGTGAGTTTCTTTTTCACCCAGAAGTAGCAGACATTGCTGCCAAGAATTATTTGTTCGCCGGTGTAAAGTATTCGAGCAACGATATTTTTCGCCGCGCCATAACATAATCATAACCTACTCACGGGCAGGACTTTTGAAAGGGGGAAAAAAAACCGGCCGTGGAAGGATAATCGCTGCGAAAACGATGAAACGAAGATGATGGGTAAAAAATTGTCCCGCGAAGCGGCGGGGCGGGGAAGAGTGGTGGGCGGCGGCTGAGCGACGGGGGAATACATTTCACCAAGACGGATTAGCCGAGGCGGGGGGGATCTTTTAAACGGGACATACATAATTCCGCTTGTAAGTTACTTCTAATACGGGCGAACTGTCGGATGGTTCTTTAATGGCGACAGGGGGCGGCTGAATATTCCGCGTGGGGTAATGAGCCCAGGGGGGGTGTCGGGGGCGACACGACGGCGGCTCAGGAAGGCGGCAGCCGAGTTCGTCTGAGTGGCGAGACAAAAAAACGTACGAGAGTCGCGCGTTTCGTGGCTCGCGAAGGGGGATAAATAATCGCGTCTGGAGTGTACCACTGGAGAGGGTATGTACGTGAGCGGAGGCCGATGAATGAACGTACGGCCCCCGCGAGCATGATAATGTGACGATGAGCTTAGCCGGATTTCGAGCCCGGTATGTTTCTTGATGAAATATTTGGTTACGTGAGTGAAGCCGATTCGCGTGAGGAGCGCGCAGTTTGCCTCTACGTGCTTTTACGTCTAATCACTTCGAAATAACGCCACAATTCCGCTCCCTCCCCCCCCCCCCCAAGATACCTTGCTAAACACCCCAACCAACTAAACTAAATGAACTAAACGAACTAAACTGATCGAAATCTGCATTGGCCAGAAGTGAACAAATATTCCTTTATGGCATTGCACGAGAATTTATGAAATTATCGGATTACGATGGTGATATTTTAATCTTTGATTGATAACGGTACCAGTGCCCTAGTTGGGGTCCTAGGTTGGAATTTAGGATCATAGATCAGTTAGTTTCCTAGATAGGTTCCTAAGTAACTGTAGGATTTTGCCTAGTTTCCTAGCTGGGATCCTAGGTCGAAATTTAGGATTATAGATCAGCTAGTTTCCTAAGTAGGTTCTTAAGTAACGGTAGGATTTTGCCTAGTTTCCTAGCTGGGGTCCTAGGTCGAAATTTAGGATCATTTAGGTGATGATTTTTAATAAACTCTGCAGCAGTTGCAATGAAAAAATCACTGGTACAACATTCTAATCAACTTTGTTTAAATATAATTAATAGAGCGTTACGAGCCATTCGTAAATAATTGAAATTTCCTTGGGTACTCCCGAAGAGTCTTAGCCTTGTTGGAAATCTGTACAGGTACTTTGTATACAGCTGTATACTTGCGAGATATTTGAAACCAAAAGTTTACCGTAGACAATGAATTTAACCATAGTTGCCAACTTGACGTTGATATTGAGGATGGAAATCCACCAGAAAATAGCCTGTTCTTCCGAGTTATTTTTCAAACTGTACAATTGGTAGATTAAAAGGATAATGTTATGGGAAAATGGGGGAGGGGGAAGGAAGGAAAAAGTGTTGGAAGCGAGGGAAATTTGCGGCAATTGCATAACGGCGCCGTGACGCATTCGGTTAATACGGTAGGCAGTAGCTTTTGATCGAAATGTAGAGCAAGCAAAGAATGGGAAAGATTGCAGAAGAGGAGAGGAGTCGATGAACATCTGATAGATTTTCCTTTCAACAACTTCTGTCCCTTAGTCTTGTCGTGTCTTTCGAATTGTGACGGAAAGGCTCTGCATACACGACATCTCCATTTAGACGCTGTGTCTACTGCTCTCTTCTTATCCACTTCGCCCCACCCCGCGATACCCGCCACCTTATTCCATCCGATTTCTTCCTTCTACTCCACGAATAACTTGGTATCTCGCTCCTCGTCCCGCCGCGCCAAAGCCCTCCTCCTTCTTCCCCCCGCGTCCTCTTTCTCCACGTTTGAGAACACCGTCGACCAGCCTCCAACTATTCTGCGTTTTCTTTCAACTTTCTTTTAACGCTATTTTTATTCTTTCGTAATTCCCATCGCGACGCAACGCCTCAAAAAACTGTCCTTTCAATATACACATTATTTATACTTCGCGTACCGTCAACTTCATTCAAGTATTAACCGTCCTGGGAATGAATCTCCGCTTACAGTATACTTTTTTTTTCTTTACATCCTATCTTCAACTTTATTAAGAATTGCTTCTGAAACTAACAACTATATATATGTATATATATTGTGGTATGACCCAAAAGAATTTTCAACAGATCACTACTCGTATTATGAATCTGGGATATTACAGAAAGACTCACGTGTAATATTTAAAAATCCATTACCATTCTTTTGAAATTAACGAGAGGGGGTCAAATTAACGAGATACAAACAATAATATTTTGTTTTATATATAAATATAAAACAAAAACGATAATATTGTTGTTTACGTCCAAAGGACATAAGAATGGATGTAAATACAAAACAAAAACAAATTTTGTTTATATTTTGTATTTCGAAAACGTTTCATTTTTCAGTACCATTCATATACTGATTTTCCTGAGCTTTTCAAGCGTACCCAACTCTTCCCTTCTAAATATTAATTTTCTGACAAAATTTCTTTATTCCCAAGGACGATTCTAAGCAGCCTGTTTAGCAATCTACTGACGAAACTAGATATATTTAATTTTCCTATTAGCAAAAGATTTTAACTTGTAAAATTTTGTAATTCGTTGCAAAGGTTGGCGTCTGATTTAAGATCGCGGATATGTCCTCGGGATGGGGCGGGGGTGAGGGAGGGGGTGTAGATGTAAATGCTGTTTAGTGGTGAGTGGAAAAATGCGGCTCTGATGTGACGCGAAACAAATGGAAGTTGGCCCGGTGGCGTACAGCTGCATCTATAATCCGCAGCCGAGTGAGCTGCCAGTCCGTTTGGTCTTTCCTTGGGAAATCGGGAATGCGAGAGTGGGAACAAGCCCCGACAACGTAGACAACGCTTTCAACAATGGCGCCGCGCCATCTGTGTGCGCGGGTGATCCATTAAAAAAGATACATCGTACACGCCTCTGTGCACATACGCGCCGCTTTGTACGCTCCGACACCGTAAAGTAATGAACTTTTTTCGCCCGACGTATCTTCCCGCCCGCGCCGCCCCCAAACAAACGTAATGAAATTCATACAAGTGCTTAACTTTTACGCGCGCGCGCGCGCGCGATGAAAACTATTTTATTGCCCCTCCTTCCGCTCGTAAACGGCTTCAATATCTCAATAACTTTATTATTTACAAGATATCGTCCGAGGGTTCTGTGTCACTAACGGAAATGATCACCTTACTCAACAAGGTAGATTTATACCGGGGACATTTTTCACTTTCATATTTACCCGGAACAATCGAAGGTAATGGGTTGCAAGGTGCGGAAATTAAGTAAACTTCAGAAATTATTACACTGCACTTCTACGAATTGATATTCAGAAGGGGAGTACCAAATCTATCTTGAATTGTACTTGTTTTTTCTCTCGCGGTTTAAGTACTGTTTAGGAAAGGTATTTGAACTTTTATTACACGTTTATATTTGGAGAAGAGGAAGCGTAGAATGAAGAAAGCAAGATAGTATACGATTTGTAATTGGAAGACATTTCGTTCCTCCCTCTATCCATGTTATAACTCTGCACGGACAAGAGGCGTCCGATGGATCGTCAAAAGTACAAGATTGTTGGCTGAAGAAACAAACTTAAATCAGGTTAATCTTACGGGGAAGGTAATGGAAGGAAGGTAAAGGGCGTTGGTCTATCAGGCCACCAAATGGTCCGGCAAGATCAACACTCCGATGTCCGGATTTGATTGACGCACGCCTCCCTCCACCGTTCGAAATAATAATTGACAAATGTTGATTTTGCCGGCGATCGATGAGCGCGATTAGGCGATCCAGCAACTACTGAGCGTGGCCAAAGGAGACATTTCTTCCCGTTGGAGCGGCACTTTGCCGGCGAAAGGAAATATTGTTCTTGGGAAAGGGAAATAATGTTCCATTAAGGCGGAGAGAGCTATGCCGATACATCGATTTGGGTTGTTAGTGGCGCGCGGTCTTGGCGGCCAAGTCGATTAAGCTAATTGACGGGGACTACCAACGATCGAGCACTTTTCGCCCGGCCTTTTGACGCGCAGCCTTCCCTAGGAAATGAAAACATCGGATTACACTTTGCCGAGAAGTTGCACGCGTCGGCCGGCCGATTATCCCCCGTCGACGTTGGCCGAAAGTTTTGCCCTGATGGACGGCCGCTGGTACCAGTCGCCCGCCAACACTCGATAATCATTGCCCCCTGTTAAATTCAACTTCATTGCCGAGGGGAATGGGTGCAATTAACCGGAGCTTCAAGGGCGCTACTTTTCATTATTAGAGTCAAAAAGCTATCCCTGATAAGAAAAATCTAGCTGGGATCATATATAGGAATTTGGCACTGGAAATCAGCTAGTTTCCCAGGGAATTATAGGATTCTGCCTAGTTTCCTAGCTGGGGTCCTAGATCAGAATTTAGGAATCATAGATCAACTAGTTTCCTAGGTAGGTTCCTCGGTAATTGTAGGATTTTGCCTAGTTTCCTAGCTGGGGTCCTAGGTTGGAATTTAGGATCATAGATCAACTAGTTCCCTAGAAAGGTACTAGGTAATCGAAGGATTTTGCCTAGTTTCCTAGCTGGAGTCCTAGGTCGGAATTTAGGATCATAGATCAACTAGTTTCCTAGGTAGGTTCCTAAATAACTGTAGGATTTTGCCTAGTTTCCTAGCTGGGATCCTAGGTTGGAATTTAGGATCAGAGGTCAACTAGCTTTCGACCTAGGATCCTAGTTAGGAAACTAGGCAAGATCCTATAACTACCTAGGATCCTACCTAGAAAACTAGCTGATTTCTTTTAACCGATTAACGGGGCCCCCGCAACTTTTCGTCCGATTCATTTTGCATTCCTTCCATCGAAATTAGTTGGTTCAATTTTTCCTAACGAGTTAAATTCGAATTAGGTAAATAAAGTGGACTCTCTGAAATTGAAACAAATTCCTAACTCTTCGAGTTAAGAGTAGTTGTCGAGTTGTTAAATTATTTTACTGGACTTTTATAAGCTTTCCAAAGTATGGTCAAAATTCTCGCGACATCAAAATTCTTACATTGTTAAGCATTTTACTTACGTATATCGAGCCACTCTAATTAAATATTAAAATGATATCAACAACACGACATACGTTATAGATATACCTAATATCATTCTCTCCCAATTTTATTTTCAATATATTGATTATGGTTGCATTTAATTAAACTCGAAATAAACGCACAATAAGCAGAATGCAATTTATCGTTTGTTTTAGGTACATTTTTAATATAAAACAAATATGGATAAAAATAATCGATTAAAGTATTTAATGGAAAATTTTACATATTCCACGTAAAATTGAAAAATAAAAAAAAAACGGAATTTGCTAGTTAGAGTTGTACGGTCGAGCTCTGTTTGACAAAACCGATCAATGTCTATCGGTGGGCAATTAATTTTTATGATTTTTGGTGGATTCCAAAGACTGTCGGTATTCGACTGACGTTATTACACGAGAAGGAGGAGGGGGGGGGGGGTGGACGGAGGGCATGGACAGCGCGGCAGAGACGAAGTGAGAATGTACGACACGAACTAGTTGTTGCCGGCAAATGCACTAAAATGGTTCGTGATAAGACAGCGGTTATCTGAGAAAAAGGACCGAGAAGCACTCGAGGCTTGCGTGCCGGACTAATAGAATTAGAGAAGACGACCCTCTCGTCCTCCATTCACCGCTCTACGTGGCCGGCCGCTCTTCCAGGTTGCTTATTGAACCCACACCGGGGAAAGGAGAAAGAGTGGCCCGCGCTCTCTCGCAAGCTCCCTCTCCCTCTATCTCTCTATCTCCCTTTCGAAACCCCGAGCACCATATTGATTCTCCACTGTGGAAATTAATTTTTCGTTCCGCGTCTTATTCGCCAAAATCATCCTATTGCGGGGAATTTAGTTGAATTTTAATGAGACCATTAACGTCCGACAGAAGATGAAAAGAAATTTGGAACCAAGCAATGCCCCCTCCCCACCCCTTTCCACAAAAAAACCGTTTATCTAGTTGGCCTTGTTGAAACTTAAGTTAAAAACTGAAAAGGTATTGTTGACAATTATAAAATCCAAAAGAGCTTTTCGTTGGGCATTTAAAGGATATTAAATAACATTCCATAGTTGATGATTCAAGGTAGAAGTTACGACGGTGAAATGCTGATAAAGGTTTCAAAGAATCGAAGATTGGATTGTAGCTGGGATCGGTAAGGCACCTGGGCGAGGCAATGGGGTTATGATTTCCAATAAGATTAGATGATAGTCGCCGCAAAAAGAAAAGGGAGCGTCGCAATTGAAAACCGGCTTGCGCCAAATGTAATCCCAGTGATCACCGGTTGTACCTGTGGCCGCGCGTAACAATGCATCGCTGATTTAAGATTTAAGTCAGTAGATATTTTGCCACGCATGCAGTCTGGGTGTAGTCTGGGTCGTGCTCCTAAGCCAGACCTTGTCCAGACTCAAGATCTAGATTGTATCCATATTGGTTCCATACTATATCCAGACAGTGTTCTGATTGTATCCAGACTTCATCCAGATTTAATCTAGTCTACATTTTTCCAAGAGGGAAGTGTTTGGATGGAAGGTCAGATAGCTATTTTTTCAGTAATCCAGTAGGTGGCGTTAGTACAGTTTGCAAGTCCGCAAGAGAATTGTCGAATGAAATTTATATAGGAGAGCCCTATAATAGGGTCACTTACCCTCTGGTTGGTGGGCGGATGGGGAACAATTTATTTTTGAAATTGTATAATCGAGTCATCCAGACTCAATCAATATTAAATCTTTTTAAGCACGTAATATGAGGCCTAGTCTGGATAGAGCTCCTGATCCAGATTTTTGCCAGATTGCAAATCCAAACCCTGTCCATACTGATACCATACTGTATCCAGACTTCATAGAGATTTCATCCAGATTTAATCCAGACTTCATCCAGATTTCATCCACATTTTTATCCAGACTTCATCCAGATTTAATCCAGACTAAATTTTTCCATGCAGGACATCTTCTGTCATCTGGTTTTGCTCCGCCAAATGGACGGCAAATTCCTGACTCGCGTTACATCAGCAACTCTTGCAAGTGTCGTAGCTGCGTCCTCGCGCATAAACGGATCTCGTTTGCAATTGCAAGGCGCGCATGTACGCTCGCCCGAGGCGGCGGAGCCGCCGTCGCCCTTTTCCTCCGGAGTCGTCAACCTTATCTCGCATCTACTTATTTACCCTCGTGACTGCGATTTATACGCGTCGCGTAATTTCCGCGGATACCAATTGCAATTGTCAGCGCGCGCAAAGCCCGCGCGGAAATTCGTAAGAGTGCCTTTCCGGCGTAGACCTGGAACAGACTAGAATAGACGCGGAGTGGTTTCGAGTATACGAATATCATTCTTCATTGGCGCGCGCAAAGTTCACGCCAATCATATATATATTTTATAACTGCACACCCCTCTCCCGCGTAAAAGTTTCAGCAGTTTGATAAAAATGAATTTAATTGAATCCAATTTCATCTTTGTCGATTTGCGAGTTTCCTTATTGTAACCGTTAATGGACACTTTACCTTCCTTTTTAATGCATTAAGAGCCTTATTACATTTCGTTAGCAAGTTAAATAAATGTATCGAATCCCGGTAAATTGAAAGGACCTTTCTAATGAGACAAAGGTTCCGCTTCATGAAAGTAATAAAACAATTTTTTTTCTTCTTTTTCTGTAGCTTTGCAAGAAAACTCGAATCGTCTTAATCGCCGTCAATGGTATCAAAGTTTATGAACAAAGTTTTCTAACAATTTACTCATTGCAATTCGGTAAATATAATTACCAACCCAAATTTAATAAACGTTCTCGCCCGTAAATTGTCTGTACAATGGTTCAAGTTTGGGGACTTGCAATTTAACCGGTGAAATAATGTATCAATTCAACATTTCCATTGGATCGTTCCAAATGTGACGGTGGGAGTAATTGGAAAAAGGGAATTGATAAGGCGACACGATTGGCATAAATTGGGATATCTTTGTTGTTGGCAGGTGGCTGTTGGCGGGGGGGGGGGAATCCCACCAATCCCTCTAAGCTGCAATTATTTCTGGAATGACGCTTTACAAAAGTAAATGCATTTTTCCTGCTTGTTAATGCTGACAAAAACAGAACGGATTTGGTTATCTAAATGCGTAGCTGGAATGCATTATTTGATAAACTGCGGGATCGTCCGCGGAGGGGAACATTACCGCGGCCAAGGCAGGATGCTGAATAAACATAATTAATCAAGAGGCAAAGTAGCTTCAGAATTACGCTCCGTTGTAAAGCCGCCCCCCTTCCCCTCTCTCCCTTCCCCACGCCAACCCTAGCCCTCTTCCATCGTCGAGTTACATAATGTCTTCCGCCTTTTTTCTTATTTAATTTACTTTTCACTGTTTCATTTCGCTTCTTTTTCGCCGTCGCGACTCTTTCAGTTAGTTGCAGATGTATTTATTCTTAAACTTGTATCATCAAAAGACGAGGACTGTTTAAAGATTATGCAAATAATACAAAGTCAAAGAAACAGAATACTCGGCAACTGGCTGCGCTGCGAGAAATAAAAAGATCCCCCTCTGCCCCCTCCCTTGGAAAGGTAAGTAACAGTCACTACATTCATAATTGTTTCGAGCGCTCGGAGAAACTTGGCCACGCGGCAGCCGACTCAAAACATTCCGCTCGAATTAATAATTCATTGAAATCGCGCTAATGCCCACATTTTCAACGACCGCGCGATTCCCGACCGAATGTTTACCAACAATCGTCCGCAAGATGTGCCAGACATTTGTCAGCTTTCATTTTAATCAAGACAATTGGCCTCGTCGACTCGACGGAATCGTTCAACACATGTTTTAACATCATTTGTCCAATTTTTATTTTCTTGTATGAAATTGTTAAATGGACCACATGTTTCATTTTTCGCTATTGTTTTATATGAATATAAAGAAATTATATTTATTTCCAATTTGTGTATTTTATATTAATATACACAGTTAAATAACTTTTAGTTAAGTTAAGTCCTATTTTCAAGTTATTTATTGAAGGAAAATTTGTACCATCCTAGAATTGAACTTGAGACTTCAACGTGTAAGCCTGATCATCTGTCCCTGCACCATCAATCCTTAGTTGCAATGCTATAATCTTTAACACATAAGTATAATAGATCAATGTCAGTCACTCTTTGCATACCAGTACCATGCCTGTATTGAACCAGTACTGAACAAATAGATAAAGTTTACTGGCTTCAATCCGTTGGACCACTGGTAGCAATACTGGTTCTACATTGTTTGTCTATCGGTACCATTTGTATACCTTTACATCACCTATATTGAACCAGTACTGGACAAATAAATAAAGTTTACTGGCTTAAATCCGTTTGACCACTGGTGCCAGTACTGGTTCTGCATTGTTTGTCTACTGGTACCATTGTCTACCAGTACATCGCCTGTATTGAATCAGTACTGGACAAATAGATAAAGTGGTTCGTTTGCAGACAAGTATTGGGCAATTGTCGGTGGAGTACTGGTTGGACAGTTAAGTCCAGTACTGGCTTAGATCCGTTTGTCCACTGGTACCAATAGAGATACAGTATGGAATCAGTACTGGTCCATATATGCTTTGCCATAATACGGCTGTCAGTGCTCTGCCAGTATCAAGCCAGTTATGAGCTACTTATCAATACTAACGGTTTCCACCTAGAGTATTTGATACAACCGAAGGTCAACTAAGTTGACTGAAACCTTTTCCTCGAGGGAGCAATGAAATTAAACCGCGAACTTTCGAGTGATTAATCGGGGAGTCACCCGAACCGGCGGTGGCTGAGTCGTCACACGGTGATCCCAATGTCAATATCTGGAGGCGCGGAGTTATCGGCGGTACATAACAAATCCCGTCATTGCCGTTTTGCGTCACGGAAGAGGAGATCGAAACGGGCATAGGGGTTCTTAAACGCGCATGTGATATTCATAGAGGCGCGGATGCATTACGAATACCCCCGCTGTTTGATCAGCCCGAGTAAACGTGATATTTTCTCACGCGTGATTCCATACATATGTATGTGTATTATTCGACGGGATCCTTTGGCAAAGCCACGCTTCCCGACTTATCGAGTACAATTTCCTTCGCTCGTTGACCGCTTTTTTATCGGACATACCAATACTCCAGAATTGCATTCGTAATTTCTATCTTATTGTTCCAAACCACCACTGCTTGCCTCATTTAAATCTTCAAAATTAATTTAAATTTTATGATGGTTTCTTTTACTTTTATATTCAACGCAAATTACACGTTGACATGAAAGATCCACATGCTTATGTATGGTTGTGTTTATAGATTTGATTAGCGATACTGTTTGGCAATAACCGGTAAATACGTATAATTTCAGTTGTTTTAATTTGACTTTGATTTAATTACTTAACCGGCCATTAGTCGTCCAAACCGAATGACGTAACTCTTCGTTTAACTGATTTTTCAGTCGCGTCAATTATTTGGTATTCCCCCGATGCATCGTACCTTTAATCGTTCAACGTATTACAGCCATTTTTCTGTTCAATTATGTATGTTAAATCAAATTGCAAATATACACATGCATAATTAACGAATCGTGTTAACACGCGTATATGTTACGTGCATGTAAATCTAAACGTTATACGCGGACGCATGAAATTTAATTTAATTTTCAAATATTATGCCGTAAACCGGCAAACGATAAATAGCCGCTTAAAACATTGCGCATAAACAATTGAATTAAATATTTCATATTGTATCGCTTATTCGTTTCGGCGGGGAATCATTTCTTTCTTGGGCGCGTCAAGCTAATAAAATGGTCGACTTGCGAATAAAATTGTCGAGCGATGTAACCCTGGATATCGGACTGTTAAAAGTCCATGATAAAGACAATATTGTGGAATACTTTTCCTCGGTTTAATAACTTTAAGAAAGCATGGAAATGTGATGGAAATTGGATGGAAATTGGATGGAAATTGGATGGAAACTGGATGGAAACTGGATGTTGGCTAGATACAAAGCTGGAAAATGGATGGGTTTGGCGCGAATCCAGTTTTTAAAACGGTTGGTAGCAATTGGCTGGATCAGCCAGCTATTGTTCCAATACTCCAATAGGTGGCGCTGATCACAGTTTATCCGCAAGAGAACTGTTGCTTGAAACATATATGGGAGCGTGTTATAATGGGGCGAACAGGTAGGGTACTTTATTTTTGAAACTGTTGAATCGTTTTTATTTTTTTACCAGCTGATATCCAGCCAATATCCAGCCAATATCCAGCTAATATCCAGCCAATATCCAGCCGATATCCTGCTAATATCCAGCCGTTTTAAAAGACGATTCGGGCCAAACCCATCCTTTTTCCAGCTTTGTATCCAGCTGATATCAAACTGATATCCAGCCGAGATTCAGCTGAAATCCAGCTGAAATCCAGCCGATATCCAGCCGTTTTAAAAGACTGGATTCCCACCAAACCTATCCTATTTCCAGCTTTGTATCCAACCAAGATCCAGCTGAAATACAGCCGAAATCCAGCTGCCATCCAGCTGTATTTTTCCACGCGGGAAACTACAAAAATATTACACATTGGAGGATGCTTTGGAGGGGGGATACCGACAAGAAATCAATTAAATGAATTGAATTAAACTCGAAATGAAGCTTGTCGCATTCCACTTATTACTAAAGCTTCATTTTAATATGTTAAGTAGGGATTCGTAGGTGCGAAACAATTAATGAAAAAGCAAAGGGAGCGGGCGATTTGCTGGCCCCTTAATGCCGGTTTGGAATTAATTCGCGTCATCGACGCCAAAGTGCCACGCCAACTGCCCCGGTTAGCGTGGCTGCATAATTTAATTAGCTTTTTAAATAAACGCCGGTTGCGAGTCGTTAGATTCCGCGCGCTGTCGTCGATTCGCCTTGTTCCCTCTTTTGTCTCGCTCGCTAAATGTTTTTCTCGTCGCCTTCGCTTCGGCTCCTTAACACCTCCGCGCGCCTCCTTCTCCCACGGCAGAAAAGTTCAGATCTTTCAGTCGCAACAACGACACTGCAAAACTACCGAACAACGTTACGTTAATTGCAACTTTATGCATCCCCCCCCCTTCCATTGTAAAAACGGTACAAATATCGACGCCTCGTTCGTGCTCTTTATCGAATCGCCCCCGTTTTCTCGTCACTAGGTTTATATTCTAATAACGTTTACGTTGCAATACAGTTAATACTGGTAACTTTTTTTTCTTATATATATTCTAAAGTCGAATTATATATGTGTATATTCGGCCCCATCCAAACACATCCAGAATTATTACATTTAAAATAAATATTACTCCAATTTATAACCAAACTATATTCATATAAAATAAAGCAACTTTTGTTCCAATTATTTCCCAAGTGTTTTCTCCGAGTAGAACAAAAAAAGGGGGGAAATGACAAATGTTCAAATTATGCTCGACATTAAAATCTTAATTAATGTGAACGATTATGATGGCTGTCCTTGTTTTGACTCTCAGTGACTCGGGGGTAGGGGGGGGGACGTGAAATTTAAATATCCAGTTATGCGAAACCATAAAAAAAGCTAATTATATTCAATGTAAACACGGCGCGCTCGAGTAATTTTTTTTTTTTTTATTAGAATAAAACCGACCGTAAAGAGTAATCTCACTCTTGTCTTTAATACGTTATTTAATTATGGAGTCCTAGTTAATTTAGTCTGATTAAATATAGTAATTGAAACGTAATGCACAAAAGACGACCGCGAGTGGGCAACCCGGCCACAATTTCGCTTCATTTAACGTATTAAATGAATCATGCTTGACGTCAGCTTTTCAATTTTCAAGATACCGTATGCTGCGTCAATCATTTTATATCGTAATTGCCAACGCTCGGGCGAAAAAAAAAAACTTGCGCAAGATAAAACTGTGCGCATTTTAAATTATTGCCCGGCTTTAAATTGCGCGCCAGGCAAAATTAGTAACATTTAAACTAGAAATAGTTGACTTTCGATAATTAAACTAGACGACGTTCTGAAAATTAACCATATTATTTTTCCCAATTTAAATTATAAGACTGTGATTTATTTTAATATGAAATTTGGAAGGCCAAATTAAAGAAACGTGAATAACAATATTGTTTATTTACGTCCAAAGGACATAAGAATGGATGTAAATATAAAACAAAAACAATAATATTGTTTGTTTCCGTCCAAAGGATATAAAAATGGATGTAAATATAAATATAGTTTCGGTAGTTTAATATTACATAAAAAAAAATTGATATAGGCTGCTATATATATACGGGCATATATGCAGGCATATATTCAGACATGTATCCGAAAACATATATGTCAAAATATAAAATTAGCATACATGCCACCTACATAAAATTTTTTCATGGCTACTTACGTTACTTTAAACTTTTATTGCGTATAGTAATTTTTATGGATTCTTCGGATAACACCCCACATTCCCCACGACAAGTAGGCAATTTTTTCGACGCTGTCACCCGCATACTGCCATTCGCGGAAACTGTCATTGAATTAATTTCCCTCGCATTGACGTTTACACTTTGCTTTCACTATCGCCCCGTTTATAAGTAATTTCAAAATAATAAAATGTCGCGCAATTTCAGCGAAATCGAGGAATGCTCGACGTCCTTTGTCGTGGATGGAAAAAAAAAGAAAAACCCCAAGGAAAGGGGGAAGTGACGGGGGGGGGGGGAGTGACGAGAAAGAAAGGAGCGAGACGAGAGACCGCGAAACTTATAATTGTATCAAGTGGCACGCACAAAAGATTCTCGGTCGAGTCACTTTCGTTTTTAAAGTTGGACAGTTGTTGGCGAATTCAATTAATTACCCAGGCGTGTAACTTTCCCGTGAATTTTCATTTCCTTTTGCGGCCGCCCGGCATGAGTTTGCAGCTTCTTTGTGGGGCGCCCCCCCCCCCTGCGCGCCTGGGAAAACTTTTCCGGCCGAAAATTTTTTAAACGTCAAAAACTTTTGTAATTATATACTTTATTTTCGTGGTTAGCGGGGAAACATTTCATTTATGGCGGCGGTATTAGTGTATCCGGTCAGAAGTACGGGCAACGAGAAAACGCCAATAATCGGAGAGATTATTCCACATTATCGCTTAACATTAAACGTTGCCTCGCATTTACTTGCGACCGGCGCGCTCTTACTTTTCGTCATTTTCATCAACCTTTCATGCGTCATTGCCTGAAGTTTTTCAGATTTATTGGAATAAATGGTTTATTATAATAGAACTGAAGAACGAAACGTTTTTCAAAACGGAGCACATAAAAAAATAATGTTTGTAAACATCTGCAAGGTCAAACTAACGAAACAATAACAATAATATTGTTTGTTGACATCCAAAGGACAGAAGAATGGATGTAAATACAAAACAAAAACAAAGTTTCGTACTCTATTAACATAAATACCATCCTGGAATCAATTTTATTCATGTTGAATGAACAAAGTGACGATGACGATGGCGCCACTAGACATTGAACATAGGTAACGTGAAAATATCAAGTACTTTAACCGAAAAATATGTTGGACCAATGGTTACATGAACTTGGTGTCGAGGATCTATCAGTTCGTGTTAATTTTACACGCGATTTATCACGATGCGTAAACTTGTATCCCACAATTTGACTTCTACACGTGGTACATATATTAGGTTCAGGAAAAAGTGATTCAAAACACTGAAAAATTACTTTTATGATCGTCATTTTTAAAATTATTAATAGGAGAATATTTCATTTATCAGAGTTATCCCTGAATGAATATGAATTAAGAACCAAAGTTCTTTTTCCCAATCTGAAGATCAATTTGTTTTTCCCCACTTTCATATACGAGTGTGCAGAAAGAGTAGTCAAATAACCCACTTTTTTCACCAAGTTAAGCTTTAAAGCCGAAGAAAAAATGTAATAAAAATTGTTGCGCCGAAAAGCGCGCGGTTAAATTCGTTTAAATTATGTAGAACGACACCTTGTAACAGTTACATGGAATTTAACTGATAAATATCGAAGAGACATATTTCTGGTAGAAAAAAAAAATGTCGCATCAAAGTTTGAGATGGAAATCAAATAAATATTTAGCCCGCGTCAGGATCCCGTCCCAGGACAATTCTTCAACGTCAATAAAAGTTGACCAAAACGCGCCCTATCGTTTCTCAAAGGCGACGTAACGTTTCTTGTCGGAGTTGCGGTATTGAATCGTGGCCTTTTTATTACTTTTACCTTTACCCTTATTCACAATCACGAACTTTTTCTCTCCCGTTCGAGGGTTTTTACGATCCGGCTCTCCCCGGGCTTCCACCCGGGCGGTGCACACATACACGCGTGGCGCATTGTGCGAGGCAAATAATATGTAATCCATCCTGGCCGGACGTCGGACATAAGCAAGTCAAAATTCCTGAATTGAAAGCTGAAAGAGTCGAAAAGAGGCCGCGTTAACGGAAAATGAGCCCGCGCTCGAATTGCCAAAAATAACGATCGCGTGCAATTTTCATTCTGTCGAAATTAAATATTCAAATCTATCTTCGACAAACGAGCGACAAACTAAAAGTGAATTTTCCGAAAACTGTGGTGATAATAAAAATATATTTACAAATTATAAAAATGTAGCTACTTTTATGACGAAATATAATGCCAAATGTTGTCCATTAACGAAAGTTGTGTTTGTAAATATTTAGAAGGTCAAATTAAAGAAACAAAAACAATAATATTGTTTGTTTAAATCCAAAGGACATAAGAATGGATGTAAACACAAAAGAAAAACAAAGTCAGCTTACATTTTATATCTTGAAAACGTTCCATTTTTCAGTCCAATAAATTTTATTTAATTCTTGATATTTCAGAATTATATTTTGTTATATTCATTGCATTCGGATAAAAATATGAGTCGCAGCGAATAAGCAAACAAATTTATATAAATATTGGCGCATAATATAAACACGGACGCAACACGCGGGCAAAGATTTACCCTCATAATGATTTATCGTTTAATAATTGACGTCGAATTTTTAATTCGATGGCGTGAATTATTTAATGAGCGTTATGCGCCGATAGCTGGACAATGCTTATCGTGGCCACGTAAAAGCAAAAATGTTTAACATTCGCAATCATGCTGCGAATCGAAGGCAAAGATAAATTGTTAGCGCGGGATTGTAGTATATCATATACACAATATTTAATTAGCGACACTTTAAAATAAATGGCCGTTAGTTTCTTCCTCGCGTTAGCCCCCCTTTTTTTGTATTATACAACAGAAAACATTGAATCAACAACTGTACAAGTAAGAAGTAGTACATTCATTATAAAACAACTATTCGTGTCAGTGACGCCAAGTTTCCGCTACTTTTTCAGCTCCAACTTGCAGTAATTTTTTATTTCCAAACTGAATGCGGAAAATTCAATTTCAAAAACGAAGATTTCACCGAAACTATTTTTGCTAAATCAGATATTTCGCTCTATAAGACCGAACGGAACTGAAAATAAAGGGGTTTTTAAGGTAATCACCTTAAAGGTCATGGAATTGAAATTATATATAACATAAAACATAGATTGTTTAGGTACTGAGAGAAAAATTGTTGAAAAAACTATAATCCTTATGAAACTGAAGAATGAAACGTTTATAATATTGTCTGACTACAAAAGTAATGTTTGTAAATATTTGGAAGGCCAAATTAAAAGAACAAAAATAATAATATTGTTTGTTTACGTCCAAAGAACATAAGAATGGATGTAAACATAAAACAAAAACAATAAAATTGTTTGTTTACGTCCAAGGACATAATAATGGATGTAAATGCAAAACAAAAACAATAATATTGTTTGTTAACGTCCAAAGGACACAAAAATGGATGTAAATACAAAACAAAAACAAAGTCAGCTTATATTTTGTCAAATTTCTTCTCTTATAATACCTAAACTTTCAGTTTATTAACATTTGTAACCCCTAGTTTCCAATGTTTAACATTCTTTCCTCTCCATGTAATAATATAATAATATTATCTAGTTTTTTTTGCCACTTTCAAACGTGCAAAGTGGATAATGCAAGCGGACGATAGACAGAAATGTATGGCACATCACTCTTATTACTTGATCGTGATCGCTCGGCCATTTCGGCAGTCGCACGAATTGAATTAAAAATGTTGCGATGTTAAAAGATGCAGGGCGTGCAGTCTGCGGGGGTGGGGGGGTTGGTTGGAAAGTGCGGCGTTGCGAGACAAAGCAACGTTTGCGGGAACTGGGTACGAGGGTATGAATTTTAGAAGGCGTGCCGAGGACGGAAAAATAGTGAGAGGAGCGAGATGGGTTCCGGATCGTGGCCTCGCAGGACCCCTGGCGCCCAAGAGACCGCGGCGTCGCGTCACGTGCGCGGACTCGCAAGAAGCTGCATCACGAGCGATTTTTTATTCAACGCAACGATGCGCCGTCAGCTTAATCGATACGCTTCTTGCGAAGCCAAATAATACAAACTGATACGCATTATTCTACGGGAGCAGATGCACAATTGATGAGGTTTATGTTAAACCTGGTATTAAAGGTACCTCTGGATAAATCAGGGCAAAGATTTAATCACCAAACTTTATATTTTCAATCCAATTTTTTATTCTATTCAATCTGTTTTGCAAATCTACATAGGAATACTTTGTAGTAAAATTTAAATGTGAATATTTTCGAGTCAATGACTATATTTATTAACGTTAAGTAGAACAGGTTTGTAATTAGTCAGACATGTAATGTTTTTATATATTTTTTTAAATTAAAGCCAGTAATTACAAAAGTTGTATGTAAAATCGATTGGTGTATTGAAATGTTTCTAAGGCCATAACTTGGATATGTTTAGCAGTAATAAAATTTGTATAACTCGAAAACTTGAATGTTTTTTTCAGTTTTTTTTCGTTTTATAATTCCACTAATGTGCGTTTTGTATATAAAAAAATTGGCAAACATAATTTCATTGATACAAGCCAAAAATATTTAATTAATATTCCACGAACATTTGACAATATTAAATGAGATTAAAAAGGGTTATTATTATACTTTTACGCTTCAGTACTTGCTTTAATTATATTTCAAAAAGATCTTGATATAAAATTAAATTGCATATCAAAATAATAAATCATTTTTGTCACGTAAATGAAACTTGCAAGCACCGTTTCCGGGGGGAAAAGTTCTCTGAAAAAATTCATCGAAACCCGCCGTGTGTGGGACTTTTTAGAAACTTGCCGAGTTTCCCACAGTTTTACGAGATTCGCGCTTATTAGGGGAATTAATTTCATGAAAAATTTCAATGTCTGAACTCTCAACTATTAGGATTGTGTCAAAGTGGTACAGGACGTTTCATAAGAATATGTTTACCAGAAGGGGGGGATGTTAAACGAAAATGATAATTTGTTTCGTCCGCAAAAAGTGGCTATTAACTTTTTTATTATTAGCGTAATATTCGTTGTGAAATAAGCAGGTTGGGACCGATTGCGACACATTTCACGGCACGAACGGAATACATTCGCAAACGCGAAATTTAGTCGTCGTACAATCACACGATCTAAGCATTGTGCGAATATAAAAGTGCGCGACGATGACAAAAACAGGGGGTAGGAAGGCTGAAATGATATGCGACAAAGTTAAGGCATAAAGCGAGAGAGAGAGAAGAAAAATGGAACAACATAAAACCGCAAAACTGTTAACGCAAAGCCTCGGGAGCTCTTTTTTTTTTTTTTTTTTTTTTTTTGCCGC
>JABFPN010003033.1:0-19545 GCA_022817305.1 Leptoteleia sp. ZL-2020
GGGAGAGAGAGAGAGAGAGAGAGAGAGAGAGAGAGAGAGAGCCTTAAATTACATATATGAAGTTGACATAGTAAAACGATGAAATATTATGGGCTTAGTATTAACGGAGACTTCTGGTACCCGCCTTTTCACTGTTCCTATCGTTCTTCTTTATGAAATTGTACAAGCGCTTTTATTGTTTATGGCCTCATTATAAAAACGTTACTATCAAGCTACGATAATGTAAAGTTGCTGATTACTCTTTTTTTTTTTTTTTTGGTTAATTAATTAAGTTCTTAATTATTACTTTAATCCGTTGATTACTCCAATGAGATCTTTCGGAAGTTTTATAATAATTAATTATTGCGTAAAATCACAATCTGAGGAAAATGTATGAAGAAAAATTAAATGTATGGATATATATATATTTTTTTTTTTTAAAATTTCATGTATGGGTACATATGTTTTTCTCTTAATTCATATATGATCGTATTCGGTCATATACGGTTGATATATGGTAATAATTGATTTCAATATAAGAATATTATTGAAACTATATGCAGATAGAACATTATATCAGTTGCTGCTATGTATCGACCATATATGACATTTTATGGCATATATGACCATGTATGAAAAATTTTAAAACATATATGAATCATATGTTTTATTTTTACTACACGGAAAAGAAAATAGATAAAAAATAATTTGCTACATGAATGAGTTTATCTAATAACTTTTAACTAATTTAGTATTTAATCAAATCAAATGAATATTTAAACGTAAAATAAATTGTATGGCTGATTCAATTATACACTTATCTAATAGGGACTGAACATAACCTCACTATATCAACGAAAACTACTTCGATTTTAGTGTCAATAATAGTCAAGCAACTTTTGTAAACAAGAATGCTGAAAAATGTTGAAAAAAGGAGGGAAATTCTCAAAATACCCATTTTTAGCAATTTTTCAGTGTTTTTCAACATTTTTTAACATATTTTAGCACTCTTAATCTAATTTAAACAGAAATTAAATAGTACACCCCATATTTTTTCCTTCCGCGCATTATAATATATCCACCTTACATTTTTTCCACATATAAATGCACACAAATCCCCGAATTATTTTAATATACAGTGGCAATAAATTTTTCTCGATATACGAAACTCAACTTGGTCCTCATCTTTGACAGAAAAGTCAATTTTTTATCTCGTTCCCGCCGCCCTCTCCCGCTGTTAATTTTTGCCTATTAATTTCGTTGTTAATTTTTTTCTTCCATTTATTATTATTATTTTATTGTGAAGAAAAAGTTCGGACGAAGCATTCAGCGGGTAAACGAAAATTACTGATGAGTCGGGACAATCTTGACGCCGCGGCTATCGGCATGACGAATTTCGCGAACGCAAATTGAAATCCGGACTGGGATTGGGGCGCGCACGAAGGAGTTCCGATACATCACTCTTTCTCAATGAACGGGTACTTGGTCTCGCGGATATCGTCGTTAGTGTGCAACTTCATTCATCCACTCGCGTGTCACGAATCATAATGAATCGCGGCATTGCCTGTTTGCTTTGCTTCGATGAGTTTCCCCCAGTTAATTTACTGTACATATTGATATGTCAAAAAATACGCGCAATATGATTGATCGACTAATGTTATTGTATTGGTATTGAAAAGCCATCAATATAAATCAAACACTTTTTCCAAAATTGCTTTGAATTATCTCGCTTGATAGGGATAAAATCTGCATTAATTTTTCACACTTCAATGGGTTATTCTATTTTTTTTTTTTTTTTTGTTCTTTTAATTCTTTATAAACGTAACGTAATGCAGATTAATTGATACAATTCAAAACCCTGATAAAAATGAAACATATATGATTCGAATATGTTTTAACAGTTTCGTATATGGACATATGTGTTTCTCCTTAATCCATATATGGCCATGTATGGTCGAAATATGGTAATAATTGATACAATATTTTAGCCGTATATTTTCTCTCATATGGGAATCAATTATTGCCACATATTGAGCATATATGGCCATATATGGTATAAGGAAAAACATATATGTCCATGTATGAACTTTATATTTCCTTATATGAAATTGTTAAAACATACCCATGTATACTTTATTTTTCCTAGGGAATTTTTGTCTGCTTTTTGTCTAATAGTGAGCTTGAATTAATTTCCCCTTCCCTCCCCTTTATTGGTCTTTTCATAGTTTTTATAATATGGTCCAAAAAATATATTAAAGTAAATAATGAAAGGTTTGCTGTAAGTTAGCTGTTTAAAGCTAACTCGAGATATAAACTGTAGATAATGTTTACTTAGAGCAACAAGAGTAAGTGATTGAATTGTTGCAATGAAAGATCTTTGTGAGAATTGCTTAGATTAGAAAATTTTATGTCAGCTAATTAAAATATGCAATGATCATGAGATTTCAATGCAAAATATATGACACATTCAATATTATATTAATTTTACTGCGTAGTATAAAGATGAATGTGTTTAAACAAAGAAGGTCTAATGTCCCTTTTATTGTTCGTTAATTTATTATATTCTATTACAATGTAAATTAAATGACATACGTAGTAAAAAAAAAAATAATTCATATTACTGATACTGAATTCCTTACAGTAACTGTTAGGATGCATTAAAACTAATTTTATTGTTATTTTAATCAGGTAATAAAAATTAATGCACCTGTCTACAATATATCAAAGTTGTAATTATAAAGCTCTGGCAAAAATGAAACATAAATGGTCCATATATGTTTTATTAATTTCATATAAGAGAATAAAAAATCCATATATGGATATACATGGATATACATGGTCGAGATATGGCAATAATTAATATAATATTCTAGCCATATATGCTTTCAATCATTCCTTTATATGGATATCAATTATTACTATATATCAACAATGTATGGCCATATTTTACCATGTATGAATTAAGAAAAATGATGTTAATGATAAATTAAATTATTGTATTTAAACGAAAAATTTTGCAATTTTTCTGTAAGTGAAAAAAATAATAAACTTTGCTGCTTATTGTATTGAACTAAAAACATCTTCAATGTAAATACTAAAAAGTCCCAAAATCCCTTTTGATAGCTAATTCTTTTTAAAACGCACTTTGTTTTCAAAAAAATACAACCAATTTCTTCACCTTCCACCAACTTCGACACATTTTCTCTAATTTACGACTGGCGAACCATCTTAGCAACGTTCCTATCTCCAAATCTCCCCGCAAATATTCAATATCCTCTAAGCACACAATTGACCACCCAATTTATACCCAGCCGAGTTTACAGGCTCTCTGAAGTACAAAACGTTTTCAAAAAACAAAATGTAAACAAGCTTCGTTTGTCTTTTTTCTTTTGTTTTTACACACAGAAAGAACGACTTTATAACAACAACAAACATTGTTATTGATTGTATCTTGTAAATATGCCCTTTTGGACGTATACAAACAATGCTTATTTACGTTTTTAATTTGAAACACGTTTCATTCTTATGGAAGTGAAGAACGAAAACGTCTTTTAAATAGAACACGTAAAGTAAAAATCTTTGCTATTGAAAATAATCTTTGCAAATACTTGAGTATATTCTTGGGTGATTCGTGTTTCTCTAATATTCTAGAAATGTACCATAAATATTTCTGGAGTCGGACATGGGAATATTTTTGATAAATATTTTAGGAATATTCTAGAATATTTCTTGTTATTAGGGATTGTTTGCGTACAGCCAAAGGTCACAAGAGTGGATGTAAATACGATAGAGAAAACAAAGTTTGTTTATATCCAGGTTTTTTTGAAAACGTTTCATTTTTCAGTACCATTTAATTCTTCGGTGCCGCTCCATATTAAAGCTAAGACATATCAAGGTGGTGGATGTGAAATGGCATAAAAGGTCGTTGGCGCAAATAAACTGCAAGTTTGAACTTGGCACTGGACTAACCGATTCGATCGCCGGTGCATATTGGATGGGAAACGTCGCTTCGCGCAAAACTATATCCCCGTGCCGATTGTGGGTAGCCTCACTTGGTTCGCAGGTAGTAGGACCTCACTGGAGCAATAAAGAGAGGGCGAGAACCACCGAACTGGTTGGCACGCGCGCAACAATCCACGACAAACTGGCCGAAAGATCCGCGTCCGAGCGAACCTCCCGAATCCGAGAGTGCCTCGAGAGTCAAGAGGGAGAGTACTCACCATTTTCTTAAGTGGTGGGGTCGGGATGCCTCTGTCTCTCATTCATGGTTGCCGCACGCCCTCGTCAAATGGTACCGGCTGTCCTTTATCAACCCCCCGCACGGTGACGGCACCGCAATCCAACCGCCGGACTCCAACGCACGCCGCCGCAACCACGCCAAAGATCTTCATTCGGACGGTTTTTTCTTTCTCCTCTTCCCCCCCGTTCCCTTTATCTTTCTTCCTTTTCTCTTTGCCAGCAAACCGCGGGCTACCTGAAACAATAATATTATTATTACTACAGTAGGAGGGATCGTGCTTGTAGTCAGCTTCGAATGGCTGTTGCAGCCTTTTATCTGATCCGCCGTACAAAAAAAAAGAAAAAAAAAAGGAAAAAAAACGTCCCCGTAATTGTGGCCCCGTGTTCGAAATCTCTGATAAGTGCGGGAGTAAAAAAGAAAGGATTATTTTGGAATTGCAGGGAATTCCACACTGAGAGAAATAGATAGTTAAAAGCAACATCTAGATAGTAGAAATAGATAGTTGAAAAGAGGTAGTAAAATGAAGTATCCAGATAGTAAATCGATATCGATATCGCGCGGTCGATAATGATGCGCACGACACTCGTACCTAGCCTATTTCCAATTATATTTCTTAATTGTGTTTTGTTTAAACATTGTTGTGGAAGTGGTGTTTGACAGCATTTAACCTTATAGAACTAATTGATGTGTTTAAAGGTTTATGTGCTTAAGTTCGGTTTTTAATTCATTATACTTTGTATTAACAGGTTATTATTTTATTGACAGTTTAATTTACTATCCAGATAGTAGTGTGCTCTACTGTCCACAGATATTAAAGTTTACTATCACAGATATTCAGAAAAACTAACTAGATCATTATTTTAACTATCTATTTCTCTCAGTGCATTGAGGGATTCCCCGTTACGAGATTGTTTAATTATTATATGAAACTATATGAGAGAGATTTATATGAAATTTTTACTGCTTTAAACGAGAAGTGAAGAATAAAATATGTTTTAACAACTTCATATAAGGAAATAAAACATTCATCCATATATGGGCATGTATGGTCAATACCTGCCAATAATTGATATATTCTAGCTACATATGCATTTAATAATTTCCTCAAATGGAAATGAATTGTTGCCATATATCGACCATATATGGCCGTATATGAATTAAGGAAAAATATATACGTCCATGTATGAATTTCTTATTTCCTTATACGAAATTAATAAAGCATACATGGACCATATATGGCCTATTTTCACCAGGGATATTACGTTAAAATCTATCATTAAATTAATTGGAAAAATTAATTAATCAATCGGAGTGATGATTTTATTAGGGGAAAAGAAAAAAAAAAGTTCTATTCTATTTTTTAATATGCCTCGACAATTTGTTCATAAATTATTACATTATATAAAATCGTATGTTTACTGCAATGATAAATCAAACACACGAGAGCAGCGCGAATAATCACACACGCCGCTGACGTTATCTTGCTGCACAATCGATTTCCGGAGTGTAATTTTATTAATATAATTCCCTCGTGTCATTACGAATTTTCTTCATTGCCGCGCGCATTTTGATTTACCGTAATTAAAACGAAACATAAAACGCCCCTTTCCACCGAAAGCCCGGTTACGCGCAATTTCAAGTAGCATTTCACAATTCCGGTAACAGGCTGCTGCATTCTGGACGCGAGATGTAGATATTCGGATTATTTATATCAAACGTCGTCGCCTATCGCGCTGGTGCAATGCACCATGATTAACAAAAGGCTACGATAATTAATGGCCTAAGCGCATTTATGGCATTGTGGTATCAAACAGCCAGTCGTATGCCCGCAGATTATTCAACGGCTGAAATTCAATCTGGTCCTTGGCACTTCGATGAGCCTGGAACAGATTCGCGTCTCGACCCCCAAAGTGCTAATTACCCCGCTACCTGGGGTATTTACATCGTTCGATTTGTTGATGTACACTGAGGAAAATTCGTGCAGTTTACGCAACAGCATGCGTACACGGAAAAAAAATGAAGTGCACTACTAAATTTCTACACTGAGAAAAAAGTTCGGATAAAAATTATTATACTAAATGTAAAAATGGGGACAAATTACAATTCTTGCAATATTTAAAATACATTTTGAAAGAGATTATCAGTATTGTACAAGTTACTATGATACAGTATAATAAAAATGTTCATTTTTCTTATAACCTCTTTTAAACTGTATATTAACTAGGACAAGAAGATGTCATTTGTCCCTCTTTTTACATTTAGTATAATAATTTTTAGCCCAATTTTTTTCTCAGTGTATGTAAGTTAGATATATTGTTTAGCCATTATTAAGATAATTAGAAATTATAATTATTGTAGCCAAAGAAATTTATGTGAGTGGAATTTATGAAAACTAAACTAGCTAGTTTCTTGAATTACATACACTGTATGGCTGAATCAGCCATACAAATTTATCTAATCCAAAACACAGTACAATCCAAGTATTTTCGTTGACATATTGAGGTTATGTTCAGTTCCTCTTAGATCATTGTATGGTTGAATCAGCCATACAGTTTATGTAACTTTTAAATATTCATTTTAGTCCATTTAATATCTATGTCTTTCTGCAAATAGAATAAGTTCTTACTAAATTATTTAAAAATGGCTAGATAAACTCATTTATCTACCAAAGGGAATACTTTTTTTCCGTGTTAGTAAACGTTATTTTGTCGATAAATAAATTTATAAACTTTTGTAAATAAGTTTATGACGCGCAAAATGGACGTTTTTATTGGACAACAACAAACACAAACGAACATAAAATTATATTATATTCTATTAATCTGCATCCTGAAGCAGGACTATCGGTTGGCCTAAATATTACTAACTCTTTGAGGTTGTTTGTCGTTTCCTTCCACGCCTACACTAATTAAAAAAAACTCACGCATCCATATATAAAAACATAAAGAATTAAAAAAGAATTTCCGATAGCTGTAATCAAGCTGCTTGCATCATTACATTATGTTCGATAAGAGTAGAACAAAAAAAGAAAAAAAAAATGAGCTTCCTTCATTTTTTGGTTTCGTAATACATATTATTCTTCGTGACACAAACGTGATGTATGAAATTTACAAAACGTAACGAGATTAAAAGAACGAAATTCCGGCCCGAATGATTACCGTTTAATGGCGTGTAATTACTTCACGTTGATATCACAAAAACATTTACCGGCTTTATCTTTGAGGGCTCGTAACTTGTTTTCTGCCATCCTTGATTCGGAATAATTTTGCGGCAAGAAATTGCAATTAAGTTATTTAATTTTTCACTCATTTAAATTCATCCACTAACGTTATTACCCTTGGTTTTACTATGGTATATTTATTAAATTCTAGGAAACAACTCTCGAGCGAAATAAAAATTTATTATGTCCATGTCGTTATTAATGAATAGCGCTAAAAATGGTTCATATCTTTATCAAGCACTTCTTAATCAAGTTGATGTACGTATTTCTGGTAATTCCAAATCTATGATAAATGACGAGAATTTTACACTTAAAATTTTGTAATTTCAGTCTTACCCACCTCCGAAGCCTTTAAGAGAGGAGTCAATGTTTCATACTGAAAAATTCGTCAAGTAATTTTGATAAAATATTTTGTTTACATTGAATATTAATGACATTATATTAATATATAATAAATAATAATATAACGAATATTTATCGAAAAGAAATGTTGGTACTAATAATCCTAGTAAAAATGAAACATATGTGGTCCATATATGATTTAACAATTTCATGCAAGGAAATAAAAAATTCATATGTGGACATATATACTTTTCCTTAATCCATATATGGATATATATGCACGGAGAAAAATACCGTTTGATAAATTGCAACGTATATAGGAAATCAGTGATAACAAAAATGAAAAAAAAAAAGAAAAAAAGAAAACTCGATAATAAATAAATCGTTGTATGTACACTAAGAGAAAAAAATAGCAATTTTTAATGAAAAGTTTGCTACTTTGGCATTATACTTACAGAATATCATTATGTGGAAAACTAATTGATTAAAATTTATTAAATTAGTTTATTAAAAATAGTACTTTTATGCAGTTTCGTATAATTTAACAATCTGATTATTAAATTTTAATAAACTGTTTAATAATTGATTTATGATCGACATAGGCAATAGGTTAGCGACACCCAATAGCGTCATCTAACAGACAAAACATAAAATAAAATGTTTGTCAGAAATTAGACTTCAGCTAATTAAAATTTGTAATCCCTGATTTCTTAATATATAATATATTATTCTCTCCGTGTATCGAGGGGATCAATGTTGTATGTACAAAGTGTTTCTATGATTGATTTTAATTTCGATCCAAAGATGGCGGGTTTAATCCAAAATTTCACAGAATTGTTTTGAGAGATTCGCATGTAACAGATGACCGGTATAAATAAGCGAAATTGAGTTTGACTTAGGCATGTGGTCGTTCATTGTAATAGCTAATCGGACATGCATTATTGTTAGCCTAAATGCATTGTGACAACATCTTTAATTATCTGCGCCCTGCTGTCTATAATTATCTCAACTGATAAGATATTAATTTCCTTCCATTCGCAAACATCAATTTTCAATTCGACGACGCATTTACATCCGGCCTTTAATTTCAAATAATAATCATTTATTGCGCAGAGAATAATGTTTGGTTATGGTAACCAAAAATTCGTTTCCTTAATATGTTAGTGCATATATATATTTTTTTTTTCAATTACTGTAACTAAACACATACTTATTATTGAAGCAATAAATTTGGTTCTTTTAACTAAACGCCATCGACCAATTGATTTTTGTTCTAATTATCAAAATCCATATTTTGCACCAGAAGCTATTACTTACACAGAGAAAAATGTGTGATTGTGATAACCAAAAGTTTGTTTCATTTTTAGCTGACCTAACTTTTTAGTTGAAATAACCAAATATGTTAGTCAGAATATGTTTTTTAGTTACTGTAACTAAAAATAATTGTTATTGAAACCAAAAATTTAGTTCTTTTAACAAAATATCCTCAACCAAACGATTTTAGTTTTAAGCCCTTAATTTTTTTTCTTACTGTAAAAACGAGATGATTTATATTACAGAACAATACATTTATGTTTTTTTAAATAATAATATTTAAATAGAGCAATTAACATTTTACACTGCAATTTTAGTACGCATATATTTTAATTTATAGCTGCAATATAGAGAAATTAACATAATTAATTTATCATAAAATATATTTTGAAAGAAATTGAAAAATTATTAAATGTCCTTAATATATGTAAATAATACTGTAATACTTTGTTTATAAAATCAGTATAGATCCAGAAATATAAAATCAATCTCGTTGCTTCTTAACCGGAAGTACAAACGTGGGTTGAAGTTTATCAGGAAGCAAAGACTAAATTTAACTTCGCGATTACAAGTCACTTTAACGCAAACTTGTTGTGTTCATTAATTGAAATGATAATTTTGGAAAATAATTTTATCGTATTTATATTATCTGAAATGATAATATTATATAATTACTAAATCCCTTTGTATAATTTGGCACAATATTTTTTGAAACTAAAGTACATTTTAAAGTAAATATATTCGAAAATTAAAGTCCAAGTTTAATATTGCAATACGTATACGCTGAGAAAAAAATATTAATTACATGAAAATTAATTTAAATTAATTAATTTTAATTACTCATGAAATTATTTATCATTACCACCGTTATAATTATTATTATTTTTATTATTACTACTTTTAATAATTGGAATGTTAATTGCTTTCCGTTTTCAAAGAATATAAAATTTGATCAAAATTATCTTACCTTAGTCATTCAAGAATTGCGGCGGTTTTGCAGCAATTTTGGCGTCAATTACACTTAGATATTAGTGACCATGTCAGTAGCTTAGTGGTTATGGTACTAGCGTTTATGGACGCGACAGCTTTTTTTAGGTGCAATGTTCCATTTCCCAATGGCTACACATTTTGTAAGCCCAAAAAATAGCCGCGAATGTTTTTGCAAAATTTATACCAACAACTAGCATATGAATAAAAATATACATGCTTGCCACACATCCTAAAAATATAATAATAAACAAAAGAAAGTAGGCATTAAATGTGTCAATATTTTCTCCAATGTTGTAAAGTAACAAAAAAATTTAATGATTGCAACCAAATAATTTGATTGTATTTACTAAATATCAGTTGTTAAACAATTTTTTTTACCTTAAGTAAATTACTGTTGCTCGCATTATTGATAGTTTATACATAATACATAGTTTCAAAATTTATGTTTGAACATTCCACTCTATTTTAAGCAATTGGAATAAAAATATATGCCATCGCCACAATCCATGTCTCAAATACCAATTGATTTTGATTTAGTTTTAATTTTCCATAAATTTAATTTTCCCTTTATTTGAATTATAATATCTTTTGAATTAACAAAGATCTGAATCTAGCTTTAATAATCTTCCTGGTCAAGTACACGAAATTATTAATGTAATCGATCATACGATAATAACAAAGTTTTTTTACACTCGACTATACCAGTCGAGTCTAAAAAATACCTATTACAGTTAAATGGCCACAGGACCGATAAAACAGAACGCGCCTACCAGTGCTGCCACCTGTCGGCAAAATTCCCAACCTTCGTATCAATATTTAAATCGCTCGTGTCTATAAGCATCGAAATTTTTTCCTAGTCATAATAATAACTAAATTAATCTCATTTTTAACAAAATAATTTTTTTTATCAACAGATAAAACAGTTATTCGAACATTTAAGCGTTTAATCAACTCCCGACCGTCGGGAGTGTCGAAATTTTTAGAAATAATGAAAAAAAATTTCCGCATAATACTTTTTCATATTAGAATTGACCATGCTTGTACATTGAAAAGTATTGAATTAGATTGTTGTGTTTTTCTTCGCAGTCCTGTGAGTGCGTGTTGGAGTGTCACAATTTTGCATTTTACAACAAATTTGATTGAGATTCGTACGAATTAAGTGCGCGCCACTGCGAGACGTCAACATGGGGAAGGGATTCAATAATTACATGTGCAAAAAATTTTTTCACCCCGCTTCAAGGGATAACTTAAAGAGGGTAAGTATCTTGAAGTGAACGGTTATGGTTTCACATAAAATTCGTTAAACTAATGCGCGTATTTCTATTAGGTATGGATGGCAGAACAGCAAGCTGAAGCATACAAAAAGAAACAAGAGGAACTTAGGGTGCAATACGAAAAAGAGCAAGATCTACATAATAACAAGTACGTAAATTGAGGTTATGTTTTCGTTATATAAAGAATTTTTGTACGCAAAACTTTCGACATTTCGTTTTAAATATCACAAGATTATTATTATTATTTATTAATATTATTGGTCAGTTATTATTGTGTACTAAAAAGTAACTGAAAATTTCAACTCATTTTTCAGAGTTTTATTGAGCAAAGAGAGCAAAGATAAATTAAGTGTAAATTTTATGTATGAGCCTCCACCTGGGGCGAAAAAAGAAAGAGAAAAGGAAGACAATGAACCGGAATACAAGTTTGAATGGCAAAGAAAATACAACGCACCCCGAGAGAGTTATTGCAAGGGGGACAGTGAAATTCGTGACCAACCGTTCGGAATTCAAGTTCGAAATGTGAGGTGTATTAAATGCCACAAGTGGGGTCATATCAATACAGGTAATTAATAAAATTAGTAAATAAAATTTTGTTATTCTGTAACGTTTCCCAAAAAGCATTTAAATATTTATGAAATCATTTCTGCTTTGTTTGCTTAAAAGTTAAATAAATTCTTAATTTAAAAGCAAGAAATTTATTCAAATATTTTTCAAAACACTTTTAAACAGAAACACTCCTTTGATACCTAATGAATATCATTTTTTATTTATTGCTTCAAATATATTCTTTTTACAATATTTGTATTATAATTAGATTAACCATCGCAGTAATAGATATCACATAAATCAAAATTTACATTGTACATTGACATTGTAATTAATTACTTTTTATGTTTATCAATATCATATTTATTTCAAATTTTAATGTATCATGATTCTGTGAATTTCAGACAAAGAGTGCCCTATGTATAGCCAAGCAATAAGCGTTCTTATGGCAAATAACGAATCAGTTCCTGTTGCTTCGGATGCAATGACTTTAGTCCAACAAATGAGAGAAGATGGGTTAGATTTAAAAAAGTATGTATAGAAAAAGAATTGTTTACTAAATATATTAAATATATATTAAATTAGAATATTTCTTAAATTAGATTTTATGTATTGCAATTTTTCTCGTAAAGTTATGTTTTGGAAAATTATTTTCAGCGTGACTAATTTCCAAAATAACTTGAAATTTTGATTAAACAATGCATTGATGAGTTGACGATGTGATAATGTAAAGTTTGATTATATATTATTCCTGTACCTTATATTATATGTAAAATATATTTATATAATACCATTCTAATTAATTTCAGATCAGCCCTAAATGCCCAACAACATTTACAATTACCTCAAAACTGTGAAGCATTATTGTCAGATGATGATGAAAACCAGGATATCTCTTTAATAAAATCACTGACAAAAAAGGAAAAAAAGAAACTATTAAAGTAAATAAATTTGAAAAATAAGTTGACATATTTAAATAAAAATTTAATATAATATATGATTTCTTATGTTGAATATTTTTTTAATTTATGTATACAACTCTAATTGAATTTATTTTGTTCTTCATAGAAAATTGTGCAGAATGGAAAAAAGAAACAAGAAGTTAAAGAAGAAAAAAAAGCGAGTTTCTAAATCTAGCAGCGATTCTTCAAGCAGTAGCAGTGGATCTGATTCTTCGTCAGAAGAAGAATCGAAGCATAAAAAGTCTAAAAAGAAAAGGTTACGTAAAGATGCAGACTCTGATGATGAAGACAAATCTTCAAAGAAACATAAACATGAAAAAATTAAGTCAAAAGAAAATCACAAACAAAAATCAGATAAAAACAGAAACGGACATAATTCAGATGAGAAAAATAGAGACCATAAAATTAGAGATCATAGAAGTAGGGAGGATAGAAATAGAGAAGATAGAAATAGGCAAGATAGAAGTAGAGATGATAGAAGTAGAAAAGATAAAACCAGAGATGAAAAAAATCATAGAAACAAAAGTGATAGGAATGAGAATAGAAAACGAAAATACAGTGAATCTGAGGATGAAAGAAGATGTTTTAAAAATGGTGATAAGCGAAAGAAGCAACATTAACTGTTACAATTACTTGCTTTTACTTAATTTCTATATATATTATTTTAACGGCAGTTTCAAGACCAAGTCGCCATTTTATTGACTTGTTTACTGCCAGTTTAGAGGATATTTTGTAGTTTTGAGGACTGTCCCTAAAGTCACATTGTGAAACAATGGCAGTTTTGAGGACTGTCCCTAAAGTCACATTGTGAAACAATGGCAGTTTTGAGGACACTTCCTAAAATTACATTCCTGGGGCCTGGCAATGTTAATTTCGTTAATTTTTTAAAAAAATTGCAAAAGTGAGTTTAGTTAGTTTTTAAAAATTAAAAAAACATAGTTTAAACACTCAATTTTAACTTTCCCTCCATAATTTGAATGTCCAACACATACCTAGTCTCCCAAATAGGGCGTGTCCCCAAAACCACCGTTTGGTATATTTATATGTATAATAACCTCTTTTCTTACGTTGTTGTGCAAATGGTGCAAACGTTTATCATGTAAATACTTTATCATTCAAAATCGTTGAATTAATGAATGTTTATTGTATCAAAGGCTATTATACAATAATTATGTCATTGTTAAATGTACATATTATATATATATTATCTTATAAGTAAAGAAAATGGAAGATAAATTTAATTTCATATCTTCGACACTTAAATGAAATGTTGACTGATATGACAATAAAAGTTCAGAGGATAATAAAAATAATTAGATTAAAATATTAAGGATAATTTTTATTTGAAACTCAACATATATTCGCAGCAATTACTTGCCATAAAAAAGTCACAAACATTTTTTTAAGATCGCATGTTGTAACTAATCTTTTTTATCTACACTGTTTTAACAATTTATTATTTTTATCAGTTAATATATGGAAACAATTTGTACATTGTGACGTATTAACACTGTGAAATAGAAATGTCTTCCTTATTCTCTGCAAGATACAGGGTGAATAATTGAAAATAACATGTTCAAATGGAAACATTGTTGTTTGTATACAAATACCAATAATACATCCGTTTATTAAAGTCCAAGTGGCGTGATTCCACTTTTTGTTTTTCATTACCTAGTGTAAGTATCATGTTGATGTTCTGCTAATGATACAAATGATGTAACTCGTAATTCGCATGGCAGCTATGTAGAAAGCACAAGTATATCCATGTACTAGGATTGTCAATAGCAATCTTAGTAAAATGTTAAATATGTTATAAACAATAATAATGAGTTACAATACTTAAAGCGTTCAAAAATATAAATGTATTATAATAACAAATAATAATAAAATAATTAAAATAAAAATGTATACTATTTATTTTAAATATTATTGTAATATTCCTTTTCTATCTACTGTTTTTATATATTTATTATTAATATTATTTGTCGAAAGTATAATATAAGTTTTTTTCCATTTACATTCTTATATCCCTTCATTCTTCTCATTTACATACATAAACATATATATAAATAGTCCTATAAAAGCTATTAGTCTTGAACACTTGTCCTTGAAAGCGACACTTCATTAGTAAAACTAATACTAAGTAAAACTAATACATGAACATACATAGGCATACGTAAACATACACAAACATACTTTAAAGTGATGTTCAAGGTCTGCTGTTTTGGAGTTAGCTTGTTTTTAATTTCAAATAATATTAATAATTATTTTATAACACAATGACCAGACAGCCACTCTTTAGCACCGGGAAAAGTATTAATGAACTGAAAGCTACATTTAAATTTGCCGCTGTATCAATTAGTTGGGTATACCAACAACAGATGGCACTGAAATCAGCGTAAATAAGTTGTGCTTATGAAAATTTATGGAGGTCTCGATACTCTCGATAAATTTATTGTGCTTTTAAAGAACGAGTGATAAAGACGGCATTAAAATTTTGTTATTGAGAGTCAGTGGTGTTTAATACTGAAAAATGGCAGATGTGTTAGATATTGATAATGCTGAAGATTTTGAAGTCGACGATGAAGGGGATCGTAAGTTTTTACATAATTAATTTTTAGTTTTTAATTTCCTAAATGAATATTGATAATCCGTTTCTCGTGCTACAAACATAACCTAAATAAACAGTCGATTATTCATTTAAGATGTGTATTAATACTTTATGTTTAGTTAATGCACATTTATTAAATTTACTGTTGAATTTTAGAGGGAATCGCAAGATTGAAGGAGAAGGCGAAAAAAAGAAAAGGAAGAGGACATGGCTCCGAGCTTGTATCAACGAGAGATGATGTTGGTCAATATGAGTCGATGAATGTTGTAGAAGATAACGATGACGAACCAGGACCTCAAAGATGTAAGAAATTTCTGTAATTATAAAAAAAGAGCTGAGCATGAAAAGTGGAATTTTAAATTTAATATTATTCTTTGTAATCTATGAATAATTTAACTTTTTTTTATAGCTGTCGAGGGGTGGATTTTATTCATAAATTCAGTTCACGAGGAAGCTCAAGAAGATGATATTCAAGAGAAATTTTCAGAATACGGACAAATAAAAAATTTACATTTGAATCTTGACAGAAGAACTGGTTTTTTAAAAGGTTATGCTCTGGTGGAATATGAAACTTTCAAAGAAGCTCAAGCAGCTAAAGATGCTCTAAATGGACAAGATATATTGGGACAGCCTATTTCAGTTGATTGGTGCTTTGTTAAAGGACCAAAAAAGTAAGTTTATATAAATATTACATTGCAGATGATAGTGTCAATAATTGTATAAAAGTTGTTATAAAACACCATTTATATTAGTGCCTTTTTAGTACACGTATAAATATTTTTATTAAATATTTATAATGGAACAATTTTAAAAAAAAGGAATTTTATTTCAGGATCAGGAAGAGGAGTCACAGAAGGCGTTAACAAAGTTAATACTAGTTTTGTATAATTTAAGTCCTGAATGAAACTATTATTTACAGTTAATATAAAATTGTAAGATTTTTTTTATATTATTCAAGGTTTGTCATGTAATAAATATAAAAAACATTAATTTAAATAATTAAATGTAACATTTATTAATTTACCATTATTTTATTTATGAGAATAATCCTTACTCGTTATAAGTTTTTATCAATTATACTTGACTTTCGTATACTTGTTTTTCCAGTGTGGAAGGTCACTGTGCAACGTGATTTCATAAAATCTTAATAAAATTTAAAAAATAAACCACCTTATACTTTTGATCAATAAATATTGAAATAAGCAAGATTAAATTATAGCCATCATTAAAAATAAATTAAGATAAAGTTTAATCTATATACAAAGAAAGCTAAATCTATTTTAACCTTTTTTAAGCAACAACATTTTTAATTATTAATTTCATTTTATGACAATTATATTACAATTAAGGTGAAATGTCACTTGTTGGCCAACTCAGAGTAAACATAGCCTCCTTAAATGTACATAAATTAAATTAGTTTTTATGGACTGCAACTCTTCTTAGAAAGCTATATTTTGGAAAGGATTTCATCAACTATTTTGATATTAGGATAATTTTTATTTTACTATACATTTAAAGATATGTATTATTATGTATTATTATAATATTCAATCTTATTCAAATTTGGTAGGTTTTGTAATTTTCTCTCATTGGTCAGATTTCAGCAAATTACCATTCTATATAAGGCAAAAAATAGAAATTATTTTCATAATTAAAATTTAAATGCAATTTTTGTCCTTTTATTCATATTCCATTAAAATACATTATCATTTATGTGTAAATAAATTTCTATTTCAAAGAGCTTAACGTAAAAAATTGATAGAAATAATTAAGAATTGGTGTATTATGTTTGTAACAAAATGTTTTATTTTATCTTGCTAAATATTATATTGTTTTAGGATACATTTTTATAAATATAAATAAACTTTATCTTTAAGCGTAATAATTCAAATTTGCTTTCTTCTTGGCTTGAACTTCGTTTATAGCTTCCATTAAATCCTCGTGTGTAACTGCAGTTGCATTCCGCCTCAGTGCAATCATACCCTTCAATTATAAAAAGGTTCAAATTAGTTTGACAAAAGAAAGAGTTGTAAATTAATGATGCTATTTTTTGTTTTTTTTTTAACAGCATTAAAAGATAATAATTCTACAATTTAAATAAAGAAATATTATTTTACTTGATTTATTAATATATACAAATAAAAATTGCACTTATTTCAATGCTAATTTCAATCATATTTACCGCTTCTACACAGACTGCTTTGCACTGAGCTCCATTGAAATCATCCGTTGACCTTGATAATTCTTCAAAGTTAACATCTGGAGACATGTTCATTTTACGCGAATGAATTTGCATAATTCTCGCCCTGGCTTCTTCATTGGGATGTGGAAATTCAATTTTTCGGTCCAATCTTCCAGACCTGAGTAAAGCTGGATCCAATATATCTACTCGATTAGTTGCAGCAATAACTTTAATATCTGCAGTAGAACTGAATCCATCCAACTGATTTAATAACTCTAGCATAGTACGTTGTACCTCTCTGTCACCAGCTTTCTCTGAATCAAATCGTTTCGTACCAATAGCGTCCAGTTCATCTATAAAAATAATAGCTGGGGCCTTCTCTTTTGCTAACGCAAAGGCATCGCGTACCAATTTGGCTCCATCTCCTATAAACATTTGAACCAATTGTGGACCAGCGAGTTTAAGAAAGGTAGATTTTGTTTGAGCTGCACAGGCTCGAGCGAGGAGAGTTTTCCCGGTACCAGGTGGACCATAAAGCAGGACACCTTTTGGTGGTTGAATGCCCAAGTTTTCAAACTTTTCTCTATGAGTCATCGGCAGTACGACAGCTTCGATCAATTCCTGAATTTGCTTGTCTAAACCACCTATATCTGAATACTGCTCAGTTGGTCTTTCATCTACTTCCATAGCTTTCACTCTGGCATCATATTCAGCTGGTAATGTCTCCAAAACCAGATAACTATCCTTATTAACACCGACTAAATCTCCAGGCTTTAAAGCTTCCGCATCTACCAGTCCAATTACAGGTAGAAAATAAGTTTGTCGAGTAGATGTTTTTATCACTGCACATTTTCCTTTTCGTTGAGCATCTAAATCTACCACAGCTCCATCCTCCTCGCCCATGTCCTGCGGGTCTACATCAAGAAGCTCTATGACATTTGATACCAAATATGGAAGAGTCTTGTTTACTTTGATCTTTTCTGTATTCTCTTTAATTTTTTCTTTTTGTGTTTGAAGTTCGTGATTCATTCTCATCACTTCACTTTTCATTATTTTAATTTCATTATCTAAGAGGCGAGCACGAGAAACTATTTCATCAGTGGACATACGAGCAACATCTTCCCCTAGTGATTCCTATGAAATGTATAAATAAATATTTTAATTTACAACAAATATATAATTGTATTAAAAATTACCTTTTTTCCCTTTTTTTACAAATAAATAGCTTTTAAGATATTTGTATTAATACACATGACATATATTAACAATAAAGTACAAAAAGTAACACTTAAAAATACTTGTTATAAGCATAACCTACATATTCATAATAATAAGTGGTATGAAATTTACCTCTCCATCTTCCCAGATCAATTTATCTTCCAGCGTAGCCATTTCTTTAAGAATGGAAATACAAAAGTGTTCCTATCAATTGATTTATTTTTATATAAAAAGTGTACTTCATACACAAATCTTACTTCATTTCATTTTACTGGATAAATCTCAGAATGACAATATCATGATCACCATCATTACATGCAAAGTCACTCAGTGTGGAAACTAGGGATGGGCGATTACATCGCGATTAATCGAATAATCGACTAATTAACTTAGTACGATTAATCGAGTAAAATTAATCGATTAGTTTCTATTATTAATAAAAAAATTAATAATAAAATGCATAAATAAAAAATAATAGGGCAAATGTACCAGTGAATGTCCACTTTAGATTTGGTATGTACCACAGGAGGGGATCAGTACCAAACTGCAGACAACTTAAGGGGTGCTTCCGATAGGTCCGCGTGCATGCACGCGTGCATGCACGCGTGCAGACCTCTCTGTGTTATATAGATGGTAAATGTGTTCTGAAACACAGACAGGTCTG